>JAVFBW010149663.1:0-12336 GCA_034783835.1 Mopalia ciliata
TTCAGAGACCAGGAGAATGCATATCACCCTAGTCTACAAACTGATTTTGTTCTAGAATGACAATTCAATTATGGATTAAATACAGCTTAAGCAGCCAGTTAGGCGATCATACACTAATAATAATTATAAAAAGACTCAAATATATGACCCTTTGGTAATTCAACAGAGACCGCACATTAAAGACTCCAATATCAGACCCTATGAACGGCTATGATAGTTTGACAGAGACTGCACATCATTTAATGCTGAAGATATTCGATCAGATATTTCAAAGAAATGTGAATAAATCAGGCCCAGGACACAACCACACACACACACACATGACTGCTGATAATGTACAAGTTACTGGTGTACCTGTAACAATGAAGATCAACATGTTATTGTCCAATCAGAATATACCAGCATCACATAAATTGACCAATGGAATGCCTGAAAGACAGTGACAATGCAATGGCATCAATTGATTGGTCAGTTTTGAGGATTCACAGAGGTACTAAGCGTTTCAATCACATTTCGGGAATTTCATTACTGAATTGACAACATTCGTAAGGAAGCAAAGTGAAAGCATAACATGAAGTGGCAAGATTACTGGAGAATGAACTTAACAGATCAGATTACATATAGTAACACTTACTGGTAGCTTAGATCAGATTACATGTTATCTTTAACAGACTTATTTCTGTTCACTTATATCCAATAGTCTCACACAAAACCAGATCTAAAAGAAGCATAATTTGTCCTCTCACAGGCAAGATGATAGATAGAATGTCACAAACAGCATGAAATTTATTTAACTATTTATCAAAACTTTAAAACAACAATGAAAGGGCTACCGATTATTACTTATAGATGTGAGATTATAACTATTGACCATGGAATTAAAAGCCCATGGACAGGGCAAGTGCATGGGATATTTTATGGGACATTTGAGGTCCTCTGACCATCTCACAATGACAATGTAACAGGGACACAGATCACTACCTTCCTGCTATAGTCACCAATATTATTATAGTACACCTAATTGGATCATCTAAGAATACAAAAACACGCACCACATGTGTCTAGAACACCAGTCTTTAAACCTTTAAAGACTATAAACACAGTACTAAAGGCCATTCTAATTTCACCTCTTGAAATACTACAAGCACAAAACATGATAAATACAACATTTAAAACGGACAAAAAGATTTGAAATTAAGAAATGTTTAAAATTTAGTTTCAATTGCAACTACGGTTAAATGGTTGAGATAGATGCATTAAAGGCAAATCTCTACCTCCTTAAGACTATCCAAAAGCAAAGTTTGTTGACAAGTGAGACTTTTGATTGGAATTTTGAGAAAGTCTGAACCTCGAAGTATCATAGAACCAGGTAAATATATTAAAACTTGACTATTAAAAACACCAAAAGCTTGGGGACAAACATTCAAAATGTTAGAGACCAAATATAATTCTTAAACCATTTTTACTGAGATTTGCTGTGAAAAAACACTAATCCAAAAATCACTCAACATTTTTAGACAAAATTATTTCTGTTGAACAGGAAGGTCTGTAACGTTGTTTAAATGAGACCATTTGTATCTAAATGATCCTTGTGTAACTCCAGCAATCTCATCTGATGTGCAGTTGTTCAGAAATGTCCTTCCTAATGACCTAATCACAGCTGTCACAACTAATGTAACTGAACATCCTCAGTAATCATATTCCCTCTATGTTTGCATCCTTAAAGTCATGTCGAGTCCAGATAAGAGTAAACAGACACAGCACTCTACACCAATGTGATTACATGCAACTTATAGGTCACACTTCAGATGAGATTAAAAACCTAAACACAATTAAGCTTCATTTCCTTATATCATGGGGATGGAGAGGTTTATAGTATGTTTATATTTTTATCATACAGTATGGTCTTTGCCAATGGTTCATACCTTCCATTCAAGTCATGAAAACAAAGAACGGTGCGTCGCAATAATGAAAACACTCCAATCAAATTTAATTCAGTATGAATTAGGTTAATAATTTCAACTTTAACAGGACATTTGACAATACGATCATCCATGGAATTTGTTCAAGAAACTCGAATGCACAGTTTTTATGTACACATACTCTTTGGGTGTGAGGCAAAAGGCAATATTTTAAAATCTTCACACATTGGTTGTTTATTGTTTGTTGCCAGATTCCACTTTGGATTCTGGACTCCGACCTAGACGTTTCTGGAGTTCAGGTGATTTCCCAGGTAGAGGAACCATGATTGGCATCCCTGGTTTCTTCATCACAGTGGGTTTGGCTTTCACTGGAGGCTTCAATTTGTCTGAAGAAGGGGGTGAGCTGATTTGTGGCCTCTGAACTTGTGGTTGAAGTAACGAGGTCTGCGATTGTTTCAGTCCAGCCTCTAGCTTTTGTTCCAGTAACTGAGCTGTCCTTGCTCGCATGTTTGCTGTGGAACTCTGACTACGTTTAATAATGGCGGCTGGAGAATCGTCCAGCTCCTCAGATAAACTCAGTCTATTTTTACTCATAATACTGGCTTGGACTGCCGGGGAATCAGTGGAGGCAATACTTCTGGGCATAGATGTGGCTTTCTTCAGTGTTGATTGGTTAGACTTGGCAAAAGTCTCTGCAGCGCTCATGGTGGGGCTGTCAGGACCACTGCCCTCTTGAGCTGGTGGAGAGTCAGACCCCCCCTCAGGTAAATCCAACACCAAATCAGGGGTGTGTTTGGGGGTCTGTTTGGTCTTCACCACAGGCAAACTCATTCTCTTGTCAGTTTTTTGCTGAATCTCCAGTGACTTTAGACCAGACATGACCTCCGCTAAAGCACTATCAATATCAGAGGCAAGGTCATCTGGGGTCGTTTCACTAGAAACAGGTTCATCCACTACTGTCATCTCTTCTGGAACTTTCTCCTCTTCGATAGACAAGAGTTCTAGATCCTGTTTTTTGATATCAGGTGGAGGCGGTACAAGTGGCGAAGACGGGGGTGATGTGTCTGAATCTATGATGTCTGTCTCCTTCACCATGATGTTTGGGTGAGATATGGCTTTCTCAATCTGGGTTTCTTCATATGAAGACGTAGAAGACAATGATGCTTTAAGGGGCAAAGACTGGGTGGAGCTGTGTTTGTCCTCCTCACTGCTGTGGCTTCTCTTGTCCTCACCACTGAAAACAGACAAAAGTAATTTAACTACATTTTCTACCTTAACAACAGAAACAAGGAATTACAAGGGAAAATATTCCCCCATACTATAGGCATATTCTTCCTACTGGCAATCCCTGTGACAAAGGTATTTCATTTACCTGACAAAGGATGTACATTTAACACTGTTCTATCTTGCTTAAATAAGGTGTGAAACTGAGAGGAAACCACCCCTACAATTGCCAGTGCCATATCATGACCCACTCATATACTGGATGGTCAACTGAAAGACTTGAACCAGAGGGTACTCAAGGGTATTTCACTAATATGACAACCGATTGTCCATTTCACACTGTACACAGCCTCATTACAGTGGAAAACCTCGTAAAAAACCCTCCCATTGATTGCCGGAGCCACAACATGTGACTCGCTCATATACCTGATGGTGAACAGGCGGAATTGATCCCGTGAACGATAAATTGAAGCAGGTTCAGTTTAGGAAGTGCATTGCTAACACTGAGCCACAGTCGCTGGCCAGAGGGTTTATGGGAGATTAATTAAAGATTAATTAAAACACATTGTGAAAACCCTCTGAATTTTTTCCTTATGATAGCAGGCTACTACTTCTATCCTGGTTTGCCAGTCCAACAGATGACATAAGTCATCCATACTCAAAATCACAGGATGCAAAAAAAAAAAATGAGTTTAGAGTTTTTTTTAACATTTCTTTCAGCAGTAGTGTACGATTTTTAGTTTGCAAAGAACAAACTCATATGTTCCAATGAAATGAGTCACTTGGAGATATTAAAGGAGTGAACTATAGTATTTATTTTCAACATTTTGGTTGATGCCAAAAATCAGGTTCAGCTACATTATTCAGAAAAATACAGGACATCCCAAACAAATCTGCTTCCCGTTACCCTTTAGCTCTGCAAACACCAGGGTAACAGCAAAGCAACCTCTTTTCTCGCCTCTTACGATCGACTGAAGAAGACGAGGGAGTATTCTGCAGGGCCATGGCCCACCCGCTCCCTCACGGGCAACAAACTTGTGAAGATTCAACTGGTAATAGTCAGGAAAATGCCATCTGTATTAAAGTTACCTGTTTTTTAAGGAGACATATTTATCCGGTATATAGCCTTCCTTTCCGTTATGACATCCCTCCCACCAATCATTAGAGATCTGATTAAATATAATCAGCCCATCTCCTTTCTTAAAGGTCAGCTCTTTCTCTGTACGCCCTTCAAAGTCATACAAAGCCGTTGCCTCCAAAATATCTTGTTCTGAAAAAACCATGGCAATAGAAATAAGAAACCAGACATTAATACATAAATAAGACACACTATAATTAGCTTTTAACAGGTGGGAGATGAACAACAACAACAGAACTATCCAATAAAGTAAAACCTATTAAAACTAGCTATTTTAGTGGATTGTTCCAAGCGATTGTTCATTTTGCGTTTATACGCAGTACTAAAGGTTATTTCACTCATATGGGTGGAGGAAATCTTCATTAATGTCACAAAAACTGTTTCATGTTAACCTTTAGCTCTGAGAGCCCCAGGAAGCTCCCCAACCACCCAATTCCCGTTCTAAATTCCTAATGCAAACATAAGTATTAACTTAGGTAAATTTCTAAAAAATATATTTATTTTCCCAGTTCATTAGCGCAGATAAAGGGAGTCTATTATTAAACTGATTAATTGTTAAAAAAATAACCCGGAAATCAAACACATACTATCAACTGCAGTATAACAGAACAGAAATATAAAAACAGCTTGCTTATAGATTAAGGCCATTATGAAATGAAGGAAACGTTTCCAATTGGTTAGTAGGAATAATTCCAAACAGAAAACTGAACTGTAGAAAAGGATGTCTGTGTCCTGATCGTAAATAACTGAGCCCTTAACAAATAATTCATTTTCATCTCATTTTTAACGCAAACCACAAGCTTAACAGTATATACATTAGTTTGATCGGTGTTTAATGTCGTACTCAAGGTATATATACATTAGAGTTTGAAAGTTATCACATGGACATGAGGAAAGGGAGGGGGAATCTAGATAAAACAATTACATCCATACAGCATACAAAGTGGGATAATTCTAGTCTTCAATATATTCATTAAAGGGCTTACTCCTATCCTTTGTACAACAGAATTGCTAAGTCATTAAATAATCTTTTGCTATTAGTGATTTCCTATAAACGGTATTAGTGAACTAACTGTTGCTGAAAGTAAAAAAAAAAGAAAACTAAATAAAACAAAATGAAATTCAACGACTTAAGCAAACACAAGAAATAGTATGAAAGTATAGGTAGCAATTTAACAACAGCTACCGAAACAAAAATTATATCATGCTAATGAAGTAGCCGTTAACATGAGCCCTTACTCACCAGACATAGATTCTGAAAAATAGCCAGGTCACAAGAGAGTTACATTTATATAGAAATAGCATACCAAAAAGAGAACAACTCGTGCAAATAACATCTTATTAAAACCCAATATTAAAAGAAAATCAACCTGTCTGCATGTATTTGATTATTATAACAGCATTATACTTCAGGGAGGTCTATTTTAAATGCTGCCTTTGCACCTCACATGCGAGGGTTACAATCACAGCACCAGTTCCACTGATGTACCTGTACGGGTCCCGGAAAACCGAGAGGAAACCTCGTAAAAATCACCCCCACAACATGTGACTCGCTCATATACCTGATGGTCAAAAAGGGGACTCAAACCCGTGAAGAGTAAATTGAAGCATGTTCAGTTCAGGAAGCACACTCACTACCACTGAGAAACGGCCCTGGCCCTCCAGTGAAAGGGCTTCAAATCAAGCAACATCAACTTGATTCAGAAATTCAATTCCAGAGAGCACAACACACAAACTGCCTTAAAGAATTAAGGAAAAGTAAAAGCCTTAGATGTTCACTTTCTTTCTACATACACAAATACCATCTTTCTAATGCGGCCTGTTTCACAAAATGATCTTAGCTGGAGCAAAATGTAATTACCACGACAACCAGTGCCAAAACATTGTGCTGTCATGGCAGCTACATTCAAGTAGGTTAAGATCCCTTTGTGACAGCCTCAGATGTAGAAGTATGACATGGGCTCAATAACTAAAAATACACAATGAGATTAAAGTTAAATATAAACTGACCATCATCACTGGGAATGGAGCTGTTATCTTCATCATGCTCATCTGCTTCCTCCCTGTTCAATTAAATTAAATAAATCAAAATTTCTAGTTAGGAAAAAACTACCCAGTATGGTATTATTATATAATTAATACAATTATAACTTTGTACCACTGGCAAGATTAGATCCTAAATTCTGTGTTTTATAAAAGGATTTGGTTCAGTGTGACAATAATGCAATGTAGAAAAAGTCTGTATGAAAGATTTCTTAATAATGACTGGAATTAACATAAATCAGGGACAAAAAAAAAATGAGATTATGATCTGTTTTAGAAGGAAGTTTCAGCGCTATCTCTGCTATAATTGTGAATTAGTCATGGAAATATATATCGAGAGACATATATAATTAGTTTGTAGCCAACTCATTATAAATAACATATAAATTAAACAATACAGAAATTATTGGAATGAAAATTGTTAACAGTTCATCGATGTTATTTTACATATATTATGAGAAGTCAACTAAACACCACCCAGTACTGACCTACTTTCAAGTATGAACCCAGTAATGGTCTAGTTTCCACTTTGAACCTAGTACTGGTCTAGTTTCAAGTATGACCCCATTACTGACCTAGTTTCAAGTATGAACCTAGTATTGACCTAGTTTCAATTATGAACCCAGTGCTGGCCTAATTTCAAGTATGACCCCATTACTGACCTTGTTTCAAGTATGAACTCAGTGCTGGTCTAGTTTCAAGTATGAACCCAGTACTGACCTACTTTCAAGTATGAACCCAGTGCTGGTCTAGTTTCAAGTATGAACCCAGTGCTGGCCTAGTTTCAAGTATGACCCTATTGCTGGCCTAGTTTCAAGTATGACCCCATTACTGACCTAGTTTCAAGTATGAACCCAGTGCTGACCTAGTTTGAAGTATGAACCCAGTACTGACCTAGTTTCAAGTATGAACCCAGTGCTGGCCTAGTTTCAAGTATGAACCCAGTGCTGACCTAGTTTTAAGTATAAACCCAGTACTGACCTAGTTTCAAGTATGAACCCAGTACTGACCTAGTTTCAAGTATGAACCCAGTACTGGCCTAGATTCAAGTTTGAACCCAGGACTGGCCTAGATTCAAGTATGAACTCTGTACTGACCTAGTTTCAAGTATGAACCCAACACTGACCTAGTTTCAAGGATGAATTTCTCATATTTCTCTCCACCGTCCTGCGGTAAGAGTTCATCCTGGTGCTTGATGATTGTCTTAATAACCTCATTCACGCTGTTCTGGAAGGTCACCTGGTCACGGTCAGGTGGTATGGGTAATAAAGTTGGTCCGAAACATATGGCCAGGTTATAGGGGTCCATCATGTTCTCATCACTGTATTCTGTTAAACTGAGAATTCAAAACGTCACAGTTAAACATTTGATAATATTGCTGTTAGTGTTCTCATCACTAAATTCTGTTAAACTGAGAATTCAAAACGTCACAGTTAAACATTTGATAATATTGCTGTTATCTTCTCATCACTAAATTCTGTTAAACTGAGAATTCAAAACGCCACAGTTAAATATTTGATAATATTGCTGTTAGTGCTCTCATCACTAAATTCTGTTAACTGAGAGTAATGCCATCAGTCTTATCAACTCATCAGTAAATTTGCAGTTGAAGTGACCATATTTTCAAGGCTCGTTCAGACCTGTGCTTTTGGGGAGACAGTCAGAACAGGGTTTCCCCATGGTAATGCTAACTTAATTTAGGAGGACCAATTTATAGGTTTCACTAATTGTTTGCAGTCTTCCTCTAAATTTGCATTTTGATACTTATTTTAAAAATGTTGTCATCCGGTAATCAATGAAGATTGTGTATTAAAACCATTTCGCTTTTTTTTCCACAAAGGCACATTTACAGCACAGGCCTGCTCAGTGAAGTAATAATAGTTTTGAAAGCTTACTGGTTGAGGAAAGCAAAAAGATATCGGAGAACGACAATGATTGGTCTAGGTAAAGTGTTCACCAGTTCCTTCAGTTTCTCCAGCCTTTCCTGGTTGTCTTCCAGTTCTGAAAGCAGTAATATTGTCGGTTAGCAGGATTTACAATGAATCTTGAGTGCACCTTCAACCTGTACCAAGCATGTGTTCGGACATATCACTGTTTTGTTTTATAAATCTTTATTGAGCGGATATTCCCACTTAATGATAGTAAACCCCAGTTTATGGCAATGCCTTATTGGCAAAGCCTTAAAACTTATGTCACAATGTGTTGAGTCAATACAGGGTCAATAACAGAATGATATTAAGAGAATGTAAGAACACAAATTATATCTTAAATATATTTTGAATAAATGAAGAGAGAAAAATTTGCTTTTCCTCGACCAGAATATATATATATATATTTTTGTTTATAAAGCCAAAAGCTGTATATACTATTTCTGATCATATTGCCTATATGTGCAATGAGTAATAGCACTGTCTGATGTTTTGGACAATATTCTTTCATACTAGAAACCCGGAGGAGTGTTTCTCCAATTCAGACAATCTGATGACTTAACAAAACACATGGACATGAGTAGAAGACTTACTGCTACAGGAAATGAGTTCATCAAAGAGATGTAGTGGAAACAAAGGTTCTCTGAGCTCTCTGAAATACAGTTTGAGAACACCTGCCACAGAGTTTATATCACTCGCGTCTACCATTTCCTGCAAGGGGTCATCACCTGGAGAGACGGAGAAAAAAAAAACAATCAAATTTAAAAATGTCAAAAGCCAGCAAATATCACTTGAAATAATAGGATTCAAGTTGGATAATACTGGACGTCGATATTTTGACCCAATTTCATATGCTCTACTTTGACGGGAACACACACCCATTATTTCACATTCTCATCCAGTCAAAATGGTCTGCTACCCAGAGAGATTATAGGCTATTAGTTGATTGGTGTTTTATGCCATGCTTAAGGGTGTTTCCCTTATATGACAATGGTGTATTGTTGTGCTAGTGTCAAAAATAGATGACACTAGCACAACCAATTGATCCACAAGACACAAAGCTTCTTTTAAGCTTGTTGGCTTGAGGTGAATAACAGGTATTAGCTCAAACTAAGGTTTAGCCAGGCAAAATACTGAAAGCATAATGACAAATATGTTGTACATTGCAATCAACATTTTGGTAAAAAAAAACTTTTTCGTTTCAAGAAATGTGGAGTAAACTTTTATTGAAAGCTTTGACTGCCAAATGTACAAGTTATTTTGTCAATAAATGAATCCATGACCATTCACAAACAGGTGGCATTGCAAACCCAACTAACTAGGGGTGTTTACTGCCTGTGCCAGCGAAACAGGCCCATTGTTAACAGTTACTTGATTAGCGTCTTATGTGTGGGATGCATGCTGACAAAGCTTGGGCCATGTGACCATCACTCATGTGGCATAACCATAATCTAAAGGTCAACTAGAAATATATATATAGCTTGGGGTTAAGATAGCCAGTCGCTTGAATACCTGTGAGTACAGGTAAGAGTTAATTCATATTGGACTGAAAACTGGAGCAAAAGGATTTGTCAGTGGAGACAAGATTTGGGTATTTTTACGTATGGGTAAATAGTTTCACTGTGCTTATGAAACACAATATTAAGTACCTTTCTCAAAGTTATTTCTGAAGTCGTTGATTTCCACCTGTGCTCCTGATACCCTGAATATACCTTGATGATGCATACCTGGACAAACAGAACACTTATCATTAAACAGTCTCACCATCGTCATTCACAATATAATGTTACACAATGTTAGTCCATTGCACAATGATACACCAACATACATTATCATCATTCATTGTAATAATTAAACAGACCATTTTTTATGTAAAAAAACTGTTTAACTTTTGCTTACATATTAAATTTTTAACTTACATTTCATTCTACAAAACAGGCTTTCTATCAGATTATACAATTTGATTGCATCATAAGTAATTACTTAGTTGAGTTTAACATTTGATAATCTGCTTCCTATCTATCAATGACAATTGTTTACGGAGATCTAAACACAGAGGATAGATTATCCTTACCATATAGGTTAATTATCCTTATACAACTCTTCATGATCACTGGAATTTCTGTTCCTGTTGCCTAGTAACACAAATAAATAAATCATGTAGAATAAATGAAACAAGTTGAAAGTTGATGTCACAGTTTCTTGCAACAATTCTGAAAAGCTTGAAAGATTGATTGCTGTTAATATTGTACTCAAGTCTATTTCACTTAAATGATAATGGTGCATTGTAAATAACCACACCAACACACAATACTTCTGATTTCTGGCTAAGCCCTTGCGGGTAAACCCCGCAAAATTCCATGTTAGCAACTATAATCCCTCCTTACCTCAAGATATTCTTCCAAACTACCCCCAAACAGTTTAGGTTGACCCACCAGAGGCGCCCGTCCAATTCTACGCTTCTTTGGCTTGTTAGGGGGTAATGATGGGGGTCTAAAAAACAAAAACAAAAATAAAACAAATATATATATATTTTAAATAAATGAAGTCAGAGAAATTTACTTGCCTCCACAGAGATGCGAATATATATATATGTGTGTATAAATATATTCCAAGTTATGCGTTTTCAAAGATGAAGGGCAACACAAGTTTGTTTTTAAAAATGTCTTAAAATAATTACATGAAATTTTTCTATGAGTATTCCGAGATACTACAGAATCCGATTCGTCAATTTAGCGATCCAGTAAAGACAAAATGTATCTAACATTATATTTACTATTAAAACATATATGAACAAAGGTGTGTTAAAAAATAGAGGTAGTAAATGAGTTACCTGGCACCTGTAGGAGATATTTTACTCTCCCCAAGAGCTTTAGAGATTGCACAACATTTAGATTGGAGTCGGGCCAGTCGGTTACAGCTCATCGTGTAATCACGGAATTTCTGAAAACATTATACACAGAAAATCATGCTAATCCATTACAAGATGAAAACGAAAGAAACAATAACACAATTATGTTTACATCAATGGGTTTTTAACTACCAACAGTAATACCTATGTTGATTCGACCACTTATGTTTATTATCACACCTCAAACAAACAGGTTCAATAGCTTCCGATTTCATAAAGGACTTTGAGGTGTTTCGATTAACTACCTTACAACTTCTAGTAGTTGGGACAGATAAATAGTCTTTACCACAGAGGGTCTTACATATTATTTCTATGGCCTGTCCCAAAATTAGACTGTCCCAACTTATAGAAGTTATAGGGACTTAACAGTGTTAGGTGCCTTGGTTTCACACTGAAAAATATCATTTAAACAGAGATTTTCTCTCTTCATAAAGCACGGACACAGGGACGCTAAATTAGCATAATAAATTTCACTGCTCAATATCCCATCTGTTAAAATTTGACAAATTGGATATTTAGATGTGTTGTTATCACAATTTCACTCACCGATAAATAAAAAGATTCAGTCTCCATCTTGTCAGACCTCTTTTTGGCGGCTTCGTGAGGGGATTTAGGAGGAATATTATCATCTCGGAAGAAATTTGACACCTCATAGTCTCTTACATTGATCATGTCCATTAGAGTTTTCTCTGCTGTTTCTAACGTTTTCCAGATCTAATGGGAGAAAAACGAACAGCTCAAATACAAGGAACTTGGGATTTTGATGTTCTTTAAAGGCAGAAAAAGCTTTTGGTTAACTTGTATTGACAGTGAGAGGACAACAAATAAGTATACCATAAAAAATGGATCTTAAGTTTATAACATAGTCACAGGCTCAAAAATACTTGGCGGCAGGGCTGCCAAAGAGCTCGCCTGTTCCGCCAATGAAAGGGAATGCATTCCTTTTGTCTTACAGGTAAAAATGCAAAATGATTTAATATCTATGCATAAAGCCCATTAAGATTTTACGAAAATCAGGCAATTCAATTTCGAGTTATGGTGTTTAACGCAAATTTAATTAAAAAACTTGTTTAAGTAATTAATATGCATATAATTAGCTTCCCAGATAATATCCCTCTCCTCTCATGTTGTGTGACATTTGCTCACATTTTTAGGAAAATCGGGCAATTC
>JAVFBW010149674.1:0-12336 GCA_034783835.1 Mopalia ciliata
TCAAACAAACGAACAAAAACAAACAAAAACTTCAATCATGTTTAGATGTAATTGACTCAGATATTCGCAAGTCTTATGGACAGAATATAAAAAACTACATGTATTCCTCTCAAAATTCAAGTCAACAAGTCAATGCTGACATGTATTGATGTTAGATATCACTGTCAACACAAGTGTTGATGACGTACTGAATGGAATGTTAATTATAGGTACAATATTGGCCTGCTTTTTTCTATTATCAAGAATAATGGTTAAATGACTATTAATCCAGCACCCTATTTTATAATACATGTAACCATCAAAATTCATTTATATTGACAAGGCAGTATTAATAAGTCCCAGCTGTGTGACATTTGAATATCATGGAATGGAACCATCTCTATATAAGTTATTGTATTTGAAGAGAACTATAGGTATTGGTACAGGACAAGTGACTGAGATTAAAACATGTTCCAACAGATTTCAAACAAGCAATATAAGCTGTTTGTGTCGAGGTGATTTTCCCATCAGTCATATTCCTGGCATGTTTGTCTTCTACAGGTCAGGTCGATGGCTTTCCTATGCTTCGTCCAGGTTTGATGAGTTCTCAGTTAATAATTCTTTCTAGTTGTGGCGGTCTTCAATGTTTTGTGTGTAATCTTTAGGCTGGTTAAGTGCCAACAATTATAATAAAAAACTAACGGAATCAGACTGTCAATTGGGAAAGAATAATAATTTGTGAGTAATTAACCTTAGAAAAAATGATATTATGACCTCTTGTAAACATTGAAATGCTTATTTCTGTTGTACAGGTATTTAGTGTCACTGTGAACATAGATTAGTTGTTAGTTACATGTATGTAGACAACTTAATAGAAGTTTTAGGTATATTTAACTGATAGAATTCTAGTGTCGTTGATTTCCACTCAGATGTTTGCAGACAAAGCGTAGGTTTCAATCTGTGTACTCATCAGAAAATCCACATGGATCTTAGTGGGTATTTGCATTGAGTTTTCATTCAAGGTAGTTTTAACAAAAACCAGGTGAGGTTTGTATGATTTAGAGGTGTTCTGCTGAGTCAATCATTCTTTGCTTGTCCTTCACCCAGCCAGATTCTGCTCATTTTAAAAATGCTTTCGACCTGGGCATCTGATACAAATCTTAATGGCATTCTGGGCCGCGGCCATGGCTCAGTGGTAGTGAGTGCGCTTCCTGAACTGAACATGGTTCGATTTACCATTTACGGGTATGAGTCTGCCTTTCGACCATCAGGTATATGAGTGAGTCACGTGCTGTGGCTCCGGCAATCACGGGGGTGGTTTCTTCCCAGTTTTCCACCGTAATAAAGCTGTGTACAGTGTGAAGTGGACAATCCCCTTGAGTGAAATACCCTTGAGTACGACGTTAAACACCAATCAAACAAACAAAATAATGACATTCTTCCATTCTAGTTTATTCCTGAACTTGGCAATGTGGGAGCATAAAGTTTTCAGCATTGCAAAACGTTTAAGATTTTGTTAATCTTTCATCCTTTATAGATTAGAGCAGACCAAGGTTTTATACTATCTATGTACATTCATGGTTTATGCTAAATGTTAGACTCAAATAATCTATTATTGCAGTTTATTAAATCAGCATTGGATTGGCATTCTAAGCTTTTCTTTTCCCTTATCACTGCTAAAATGCCAGTGACTTGAACTTGACTGTTCATCTTCTTATAACATTTTCATGTCTTTACATCACATCCTGGTATTTTAAATGCAACATCTGCCTTGTCATCTTTACATAAATACATATCATGGAGTATTTTGTTTCTCCATATTTTGCTACAAAAACAAGTCATATTACACGTGTCAACCGATTAATTCTCTTGATCATTTCATTTTAAGACCCTCAAAACTGTTCTATGTGTAACATTTTTTTCGGATGAATACATCCAATGTGTATTTCTGAAGCTTTATTTCCATCCATGCCTAAACATTTGTGGGTTTTGTCTGTGTCTAGTGTCCTGATCAGTATAAACTGATCTGTTAGAATAGTTGCTATTCTGTGTATTTGTTTTTATTTGCAGTTTGAAGAAAATAAATTGGCATGTATCAGCTTTTCATGTTTTCTGATTGTTCAAATCCCTTTATTAAACAAACCCCACTTTTTTGCCTTTAGTTTAAAAAATAGATGTGTTGATTGATATATTGGTAATATTTTTGTTAATTTATTAATGCCTTTTATATTATCCTTCTGTATTAACCATTAAGATTGACATTTAAAAGCATTTGAATGAATCATGATGTCATTAATAAATTGGCATGCATTCAGTTTTATTTTTTGTTTAAATCCTCTTAAATTAACAAATCCTGTGTTCACACTGCTAATTTTAATTTAAAAAAAAATATTTTTGTTAATTTGGGTAGACACACTGTCATAGGAATTTTTATCAGCAAATCCATTTTTCAACAAAAGTATTTTGAACCATTTTTAGTAACCAATGGGGATCTTGTGGTGCATAAAAGAGTGAAATAATTATAAGTTCGATGTTAAACCCAAATAAAACAAGCAAACAAATCTTATATCAGCAAATCCCTTATTTGAACTCCATATTTGCAATAACAGATGTTTTAATTACCAGACTTTATTGTATTGTAAATTGACTCTTAAATTCAACAATTGCATAATTTGAACACCCTGTTTTAAGAAACTTTAACATGCAAGAGAAAATTGGACACCCAGTTACTTAAAAAGTGAAGCAGTGACTCTTTGGCCACCATACTTTTGATTTCTGGCTAAACCCCTGTTCTGTCCTGTTTTTTTGTTTTATTGCTGGTGGGGTCTTTCACCAATTGGGCTGGCATGCCATCATATAAGCAAAATGACATTTGCAGCAAAAAACCACAATCAAGCAGCCAAAATATAGGTGAAAAGTACACATAAGCTAAGTATATTAGGCAGATGGCCAATACCACATTACTATTTGGCCTAATTGCTCAGTCTGAGACATTTTCTTTCCCATATTGAAGGAGACCATATGTGACGTAAACCAGAATTATCATTTAAATGTACCCCTTGGGTTCAAAATTAATCTCTTGTCTTATAATGCTTCTTTTTAGCTTCGTCTTTATCTATGTTTGCTAATGCAATGTCTGTTAAAACTTAACCTACATACAGGAACCTTTGAGGAACTCTGGAAGAAAATGAGTTGATGTATGTGTTGTATTGTGATGCTCCCTTTAGTGCTCATATTATTTGACTTATTTGTTAACCTAATGACTGCATGGTGTTTTGCTCTCTCCCAGTTTAGTGCGTCGCGTGGCTTCACCGTACGTATTCTTGTTGTGTTTCTACCTTGCCGATGCTGTTGATACACCACTCTATTGCTCCTATCAACCCAGGCTTTAACACCCTCTTCAGTGTGAACCCCTTGTGTTAACTGGAACAATGTAAATGTTTTACAATTAGCACAGCATTCCATAGAACAGAACATACTAGAAAGTTTTACTAATAAAATCATCATAGAATTATCAATACTTACAGGCATTAAATTAAATATGTAACGAAATGCTTGGACTTTTGTTACTATTCTATCATAGTGTTAATCTTGTTATAATTTTGTATACTAAGAAAATGACTACATGGAATCACATTGATACAAGCTACATGTAAATAGATTTATTATTATACCAGAAACCTGGATATTTTATCTCTTTAAATTTATTTTTGTTTATACGCAAATTTGAAGAATCATTTATAACCGGTTTATAAACCAAATTGAAACGATAAATTAAACTGAACTGTGATTATTTGACCCTAGATGAGTTTTAAGCTTAATGAATGTTGTTTAATGTGTTCCCTAATTAAAGTGATCAGAAGCTTAACATTATCCCTCAACCTCCTTCTTAACTGACATTGAAAGCCTTGTAGGGTATAGGGTGGTGTGTTTTGCTACAATTTGTCCATGCTTGTTTTTCCCCTTTTCACTTAGCTTTTGTTTCCTTCAACAACAACAACAAAGAAAATGAACCAGAACAATGGGAACATAAAGCACTTTTATCTTCTTACATTTACACTGGGCATTAAATTATTTCAAGCACACAATTTTTTTTTTGGTTGAAATTTTTTTGATTTCATTATTTGTTTGTTTTATTTCATGAATAAAATATCCTGTTTTAGGCAAGCAGAGTGTCTGGCTTCGAACAGTATGTTGCTCTAAGTTTGTCATGCAGCCTTTTTATAGCATGAGGGGAATGTTAAAGAAAGTCGAACATGTGACATTTTATGGTTTTGTCAACATGGCCATCTATGCCAACCAAGAGTTTTATTCCAAACTACTGTACATTACAGACCTTGTCGGACCAAGGTGAAAAAAAAACCCCCAAAAAACAGAATCAATCCCCCTTAGTGAATAAATTAATGAAGGTTTGAGTTAACTCCTCCTGTAATTATTACTTCCAGCCAATCATTCATGAGCTTACAACCTACCCACAGCTGTCATCATTGCCATGCTATTTGATTGGTTGCTGACATGTTTCCAGTCATCCAATCAGTTGCATTGCTGTAGATTCTGGTTATAGTTGCTCTGTCTGTCAATATTTGTCATGTCAAGTAACTCCAAATAAAACTTCTGGTAAGCAAAGATGTGTGGTTATAGACAGATAGTATACATGTACCCTTGTCATTCAGATGAAATGTGCTTGAATATGGCATTAAACACCAATCGATAAACCATATCCAAGCAGCTTTAATAAATAAAGCAATAAACATGTACTGATATATAGCTTTGTTTTGTATCATTTTTCCCTGCTCTGCTCATGTTTTGCTGGGGATTTTACTATAACCATTATTCACAGGGTTTTTGTAATTTAAAGAAAAAGCTAGGGCCTTCAAACTTGTTAATTCATCATTTTCCTTTATATTCTATTAAATTAAAATACTTGATTTTTGGGGTTTTAGTTTAAATAAAACCTTAAAGAATATTTTATTTCTACAAAGCATTCTTCACATTCAATGGTCGTAGGGATATGGCTGAGTACTGTTGGGCTATATGTACACCGTCATCATGTAAGTGAAATACTCTTGAGTATGGTGCAACTACCCTATTGTTATCATTTGTCCCTTGCATAGGGTGAGGGAAGATTGGCATCCTAAAAAATTATTCTTGTATTAAAAAGAGTTAAAAAGGCATTTATTACATTACCTTTGAGGAGTACAAATCCTATAAATTATGGAAAGCTGAATTGAAAAATATCTTTATGCAACTAAAGTGAAAGCATGGCTTTTGGACAAAACAAAATTGCCAATATCATATTTTCTTTTTTAGTTCTTTGCTGCGCATTTTAAGTAACATTGAGAAACGTACTTGTGCTAATTGTATTAATATTTTGTGTGCAATATTCCTTACTACTTGTACATTCTTTTTCACAGTATCACCCATTTTAAAGAATTGTGTGTCGTTTTTTTTTTCACTTGAGCACTTTGTTTTATTAAATTTTTTGCAAATTCAAATTGACATTTCTGCACAAATCCAAATAATATTGTTCGTATAAAGTATTATTTTGCTTTTCATTGTTTTATTCTGTAACCATAAGCAATTTATGCAATCCAACTTGCTGCAGATTTATTTTAGTTTCAATATGATTGTCCACTTTTACGATGGTGTAAGGAAAAACTTATTTAATCCAATTACGAAATCTTTATACACATCTTTTACATGTACATGATTGCTTGTTTGAAAACCACTTTTTCAAACAAACTTCTAATTTCTTCAAATAATTATCTTCATATTACTTTTTTTATTGTAAATAGAGATGTACATTATGATAGAATTGTGTACAATATATTAATTGCTTTTTTTTATAATTATTCTTCCAGTTTCCCAGTGATCCTGTCAATAGAAAACCACTGTTCCATTAAACAACAACAACGTATGGCCTTCCATCTCAAAGATATATTAGGCAGTATCCTTTCCAAGCATAAATCAAGAGGCTCTAGGGAGCTTTGTATGCCCTTCCCTGGGCAACACAAATCCACATTGCATTTCGGTCTGGGGTTTGTGGCTTAGTGAATAGATTAGTATGTTCACCAACTAATACTACTTGGGTGTACCGTTTGCAGGATCGAGTTTGTTTGTTGACCATTATGTCTATGATTGAGTCACACAATGTTGATCTGGCAATTGCAAAGGTTTACTTTCGGTTATACACTGCATTTAAGCAAGGAACGATGTGTCATCATACAAGTGAAATACCCTTGAGACAGTACTCAGACCACAATAAAAAAAACAAACAAATCAGTTTATAGTTCCTTTGCACTTTGTCTCATTGTACCATACATTGGGTCCTGGTTGTCTCTGATCTGGCCATTGTTTTGTTGCTTTTAAAATGGATCTTAACAAATTTCTCAGAGTACCTGTATACCAAAGACATTGATCCACTTAAAGGAGAGCTTCCTTCACCAGACGATCTCAAAGACAAAATACTTGTTAAGGTAAATCTTGTTTGTGTTCAATATGTTACTAATCCTTCTCCAATTTACCGCCCCATGAGGGAGCGGGTGGGCCATGGCCCTGCAGAATACTCCCTTGACTTCCTTAGTCGATCGTAAGAGATGAGAAAAGAGGTTGCTTTCTGTTGCCCTGGTGTTCTCAGAGCTAAAGGGTAACGGGAAGCAGATTTGTTCATAATGTTCTGTATTGTTGTCCGTCGTCATACAAGTGAAATACCCTTGAGTACGACGTTAAACACCAATCAAACAAACAAATCCTATTGCCCTGGTGCTCTTATAGCTAAGGGGTAACTAAAGCCTAATTGTTTGTAATATCTTTATAATGCTTCCTGTCATTGCCCTGTATTGTCTTTTCTGTTGCCATTGGCATCAAAGATGATTTCCAGACCATTGGGCTGATACGCCATCATATGAGTGAAATAACTTATCTAACAAAACAGTGAAATACCCTTGACCGCAACAGTAAACATCATTCCATCCATTGATCAATGGTTAGGGTTTCATGTCCATGAAGTAATCTATCCTCATACCATATTTGGACAAAGAAGCAGGTAATCCCCAGCCTCCAAATCGTTTTTGGGTTACAAACGATTGTTCATACTGTCATAATACTGTCATTTGTACTTGTTTCATATCTTACCAGTGTTAGGCTTCTTTCATCCATAGGTTATATCACCAAAATAAGTGAAACAATCTTAAGTTATTTATACAACCCTAATCAATTTAATAAACTTTTTGGATCCAAAGAGTTGCCAGAATCCCAAGTGATATTGGATTTTTTTTTTTGTTAATAAGCTTTTACATTATAGTGTCCTGTAAGATGATGCTAACTATAAAGTGTTATTAACGCCTCACTGTAAATTTGTCTTTGCTTTTTCTGATGCTGCTATTCCAGTATGACATTATTTAAATAACATACACCATCACCCTCACCATCATAAGTGAAATAATCTTTGTTTCTGCAATACCACTTATCAGTCACTAATTCATTTCAGATGTGGTTCAGAATTGTTGTGCAACAGAGTATTAATAATGAGATGTTCATTTGATGTGATTGATTATTGAGTTGTTTTTATGGAGGGAACATTTTGTGATCCTGCATGATTGGTGGATGAAGTTGGATTGACTTATGCTAATTGCCCTGCATTTACATTGTTTTGATTGGTTGATTGTGTTATCGTTACAGGTATAAATATTAATGCAGGTACAATCATTTATACCTGAGTTGCGATATACTTGGTCTGTAGTGTCGATCAGACTATTCAGATTCCAAAACTGACCAGATTTCTGTTAAAGTTTTGTTGTCGATTTTGTATGCATTTGATCATAACAATTGAAAATTTTGTTGTTTTGTGGCCTGTTGGACTGTTGAAATTTGCTTTGGTGACAATATTAATTCACTGAAAATGTTATACTGAAATAAAACAATTCTTCTGTCAGTTTCATTTAAACCTCGAAACTATTCAATTTGATTTTTATCCATTAAATGCACTTTAATACAGAATGTCTACTTTTATGGTTGATAAGAAATTAAAAAAAAAACAACTATTGATTGAGAGACTTTCTCATACTAGTAATTGCTTTTTATTCCCTTTAAACATGATACCATTCCTTCTTCCAGTTTTCTTATAATTTTAACTTTTTAACTTTTTCAATGTTCTCTCCACACTACTAACTTTAATATAACATTCTTCACTTATTCATTTATTTATCTTTTGTGCACATCAATTTGACATTTTTTGCCAACCACAGCTTGCCAGGGACAAAGGGGTTTGCTATGTAAGTAACTAATGATTGATATTGTTGACTAGAACATACCTTTCCTGATAGATCAGTATTATCTTAGTTGATTCATTCTGCTAAATAAAACAGGAAAAGTTCGAGTTGATTTTATTACAAATGATTCTTTTAAAATTCATTCACAGTGTTCGTAATCTATTAATGTTCATTATATGAAATTTGGAAATATTCCTTCATCAATAAAGGTGGTATTTTCATCATATGGTTGAAGCCAAATTTCATTAAACGATTAAAAAAAAATTAAAAGTTTTTGTTATGGTACTTCAAGCTTTGAGAATATAATTATTAAAATGTTGCTGTAGCATCTCCCTTATTTAAGATGACTTTACAGAAACTCATGGAAAAGTTGGTGTGCAAATTAGTTTGACAATGGATTAGTTGTTTTAGCTTGTTTCAGACTTATCATTTGAACGGCTGTTGGTAGTCAGTGGCTGGTATATTTAATTTCTAGTTCCTCGATGTTGTATAGACCTTATTTTAGTATTTGTAGACTGGAAGGGATAATTTGTTTGGTCAGGGTTGTACATCATACTTACGGCTATTTCACTCATGTGACAACTTGACAGTCCAATGGGTGAAAGAACAAACCATGATATCAGTGAAAACAAACAAGGATTATTTAGGACAATCAAAAGGTAGAAAACAAGGACATCTCAATCAGATCGGCTTTACCCTTAGCTCTGAGGGCAACAGGAAACTCCCTCCATTATCATGCTAGAATTGCCCTCTGGCTAAGGGCAGTTTGTACCAATGCTCTGTTTACTTAGCACTGGAAGAAAATTAAGTTTCCAACATTATGGAAATGCTTCACATCTTGGTTGTGTTAGTGTCAATAATTGTTGGAATACACCGCTATCATATAAGTAAAATAACCTTAAGTACGATGTAAAACTGTAATCGATCAATCCATTAATCCTGATAGAATTAAAGTGAAGAGTGCAACAGTTTTCATAGTTAAACTATACACAATAAACACTATTAGTCTCTGAAACAATTTGAAAACTAAACATAATTATTATGTTTTTTGTCTGAAAACAGTACACGCTTCTCGTGAGATTAGTGAATAACTTTGACGATGTATTCCTGGGCTATAGGGCTTTGAAGTAAGGGTGGATTTCTTCACTCCTGCAGCTTCATGTTGGTTGGGAGAGCGCTTCCTGTTGCCCCCGTGCTGTCCCAGCTAATAAAGCATTAACACAAAGCTGGTTTGTTTTTGATGCCTTTGTTTTGTGTCTTCTGATTATCCTTTTTCTGTTATTGCCAGTGACGTCAAGGGGGGGTTCCATCACCCAATGAGATATTAAACCCCAAATTGGCAATAAAACAAACCGACTTAAATGGGATCTGAAACCTAAATGAAACAAACACATATATGAATACATACCTGTAGGTGCAAAAATGAACCAGTATTTCTTTTCCAGGTATTTTGGAGTTCTCTTAAAATGCTAAATTTAACTTAGACCACACGTGATAAATTTGATATAATTATCTACCATTAAGTATACTTGAGTTCTTCACCAGTAATTACTGCTAATTCAATTAAGACTGTTATTACCTGGGGCATATCAGGGCGATGATACATATAAGTAATAAAAAAAATGCTGTAAAATTCCTAAATGTGAAATTTTCTCTACATTTTTTTCAAGTGAACTAGTAAAATATTATTTTAACTGTGGATATAAATACAGAATTTTCACTTATGTCAAATTTTTAGGGAGACTATCTGAAATAACTAACTAGTAACATAATTCCGTTTGTGTTTGTATAACTGTAAGGTGACTTACATATTTTTGTTTTCACCATTCTGCCCTAGGGTTTTAGACGGTGATTCATTTACAAGTGCTATCTTTTATGTGTTTCATTTTTTTGTAATCATAACAACAAGTGGCTGTCGCACACATTTTAAGGTATTTGTCACTGATTTTAATTTCTTGTTGGTCTTGTCATTCTGAAATTAATGACAGACACGACTAATGACTAATATTAATTACGTAGAAGAGCCTGTAGTTGACACTCGCATGAACGTTTGACCTTTCAGTACCCTGTCTGTGTAGTCTCCTGTTACCCTCGTGTTCTCAGAGCTCAGGGGCAACATGAAGCCAATCTGTATGTGATGTCTTTTAGTATTTGGTGCCTATCTTGTTTGCGGCTAGTGACGTTGAGGGACTGGGTGATTTCCATCATCCCTTGGGCTGGCACCCGGCAAGTGACTGGGGCTCTAGGAGCTTTTGTTTTCTAACTGAGCAGAATAACACATCTTATTGTTTGGTTAATGTATTACCACCCTCAGGTTATTCAAATATCCTTGAGCATGGCACTAAATGCTAATCAATCAATTCATATTACGCTGATAAAGGGCTTTGATGGTATATATTTGACCTCTCACATGGAGGCGCTGTGTTCTTGTGACTGAGATAATGTTTATTACTGTGAACACTCACAGCACATATTGACAAACAGAAACACTAATCTTACAAAATCGCTACTGAAATCACATTTTAAAGATGTAAGCAAATAAAGATGTAACAACCAGTACAATTTTTGTTTTACATGTGTTAATAGGCTTTGACACAGAACTTAACGAATTGGGGATGTCTGGGTGATAAATTCTAGACAAGTTACCAGAGGATTAGCTAGGATTGGTAATCTGTCTCTCATAAATCACTATTTTGAGGGATATTGGCTCTCACAATTTTCATTTGCCTATCTCACAGATGTTAAATTCAGAATTTCTACCTGACTTTTGAACCATTTTGAGAAATTTGCCCGTCTCGAATGACAGGTGGACAGGTCTGTAGCTAAGATTTTGCATGTTACTAAAGTAGGACATCTTCCATTACATAAACTACTAGATATTCTACTACACATGGAAAATTACACTGCTAACACATTCTTTATGCTGTAACAGTTTTGTTGATAATATAATTCCAATGTTTATTTTAACTCTCTACAAACATTCACTGATATTCATAAACTAATGTGTAAGAAATTTGTACTCCTTAGTTTTTGTTTAGAGAAGGAAATTAATTTGACATAAAAAAATGTAAGGAGGAGGCATATGTTTTATGTTGATATTTTGTTTTGAATCTTTTTCTCGTGGGAATAAGTGTTTTGACACAATCAGGTTTGTAAAAAAATATAAATGAAGAATTAAAAAAAAAATTTATTCATAAAATTTAGATTGTATATAAATGACTTCAAGTATATATAAAGAACGGTTTTTCCATTAGGGGTTGGAACTTTTTTTAGTGGGTGCTAAGCAGTAGATTATTTTCTGTACCACAAGAAGTTTGTAACAGCTATATATAATTGGGCAGTTGCAAAGATCTTATCAGCTAAATAACTGAGACACAGTTCATGTGAAATTTATTGACTCTGCTTTGAATAATCAAACCACCGTGTATCTGTGAACTGGATAATTTGTTTTTAGTTGACATTGTGATTAAAATTTTGCTTAATAATGTTAATAGGTTAATAATTCATTTGCCTTAAATAAGCCGTCCTCGATGTTCAAGTTTTTAGAACTTCTAGCTGTCTTTGGTTGTTTGTTTTGATGGATGTTTATCTCTTAATTGCTCGCACGATTGAATTCCATTGGCTGGATATTGATTCCGCAGAGTCTACACTTCCTGGAAAATCCTCATTTTTCTTGTAATGTAACTCAATTTACAATCATCTGATTTATGATAACTGTACAATTTGTCAGTTTATTTTTTCTCTACCAATTACAAGTTCATGTAAAGCTTAACAGCTATCCCCTGTTGGTAATACTGTATGTTGAACTTCATTCCCCCGGATGATTGATGTGTAGTTTTGTGCAGGACAATGTCTGACCTAAGCAGACAGAATTTATTGAGCTTCCATCTGAACAAGTACCTGTTTATTCACTACTGCATACAGATTCTTGGCCAATGGTCTTCATTTTAACACTTTGACTTGAAGTTGTGGTCATAGTTGGTAGGAGATTGGATTTACCTAAACAATCAGAAAAGTCAATATATATATATATATATATATATATATATATTTTTTTTTTTTGGGGGGGGGGGGGGGGGGGGGGCCG
>JAVFBW010149685.1:0-12335 GCA_034783835.1 Mopalia ciliata
GAAATACTGAAGGTATGCTGAACTTTACAAACCAGTACATATCTATTAGGGTACAAAGAAACAATGTAATACCAATATTCCCATGTTAAATTTGAAACGGGGTATCTGAGATGACTTCTTGGTTGTCTCAAATACAGGAGACTCCCCTCTGGCTAAAACTATGGTGCCAATCCTCTTTTAATGGGTTGTGAAAATGGGCATGTATAATTGTTATCCCTTTTAATGGGTTGAAAATGGGTATGTATAATTATTATTATTAAATTCACTAAGTAAATTCATTTCTCTGACAGGTGGTTCAAGCTTTGATGTTATATGGTAGACCATTGTCACATGTTCCAGTCACCTCTGAACATTCTATCAAAGTTTATTTCTCTTGTGCCAAAGATGTATATGACAATGGCCATCAACCCTTCAAGGTTAAAAGTAGGTGGATGTGTGTACTATATCTATTAATAATAATACTGATTGGTCACTGTCACATAAGTTACAGCCAGATCTCATGAGGAATGTTATATATAGATCTAACCCATAATAAAAAAGCTTGCTGCAGTTGCATACTCGATATATGTGAACTTTTCATATCAAATAATAAAGAATTCCTGGACTATTTTGAACTGAAATTCACATAGAGATTCAAGTGCTAAAAAATTAGGATATTATGGTGGTCACTGATTGGTCGTCATATGTGGTATCTAAAACACCTCAGTGCCAGAAATACATGTAGACAAATATTGATGAGTAATAATTGCACATTTCCATTAGATATATTTCTCTCTGTGAACCAGTTTTTAGAACAATAATTGAAAGTTAACATAGATTTAGCTAAATTATGTGTTTGCAGATATGTATTGTTAAGTTTTGAATACCAGTAATGAATTGTCAAAATGTCACATGATCAGAAAATGCCAATAGATCTGTGGCCTGTGAGTTTCCTCTCTTTTTTTACAATTATCAGAGTACAGGCAATGAAAAGGGGACAATACTTCAACCCATAAGTAAATAATACCCGTAAGTATATCATTAAACCTCAATCAAACAAACAGATAAACATATCAATTTGCCCTCATACTCTCAGATTAAAGGGGCACCTGTCCATGAATGTGATCTGTGTGTGATGTCTTTGTACAGTGTCATGTGATCATCTCTTCATCTCTTTGTTTGTTGCCAGTCAGAGTGGCGTTGAGGTTCAGATTCCACCACCCATTGGGCTGGCATGATGTCATATGAGTAAAGTAACCTTAAGTATGAAATTGAACCCACATGATAACAAATAAACAATTTGAGCCACTCACATCTTTGTACTTTTTGAACTTCCTCTTTTAATAAAGTATATTATTTTAATAATTATATTAAAACAATGCATACTAGTAGGCAAAAAACACAGTTGTAAAGGGGGGTAACAAGAGTTATTGCAGCTTTCAATAGTTCAAGGCTTTTCAAGGCTGAAGGTTGTGTAATGAGATTACTCACTACTTGAATCTGATATACTAGTATATCTTGTCAATTCTTCAGGCTTCAATCACATCTTCTAAATACCAATAAAACATGTCTACTCACAGTCATTTACATGTAGTTCTAATTTTGTATTTCAGTTCTCAGTGACAGAGGTTTAG
Organism: Mopalia ciliata; assembly: GCA_034783835.1. Lineage (NCBI taxonomy): Eukaryota > Metazoa > Mollusca > Polyplacophora > Chitonida > Mopaliidae > Mopalia > Mopalia ciliata. Next base: position 1,614 of record JAVFBW010149685.1, read on the forward strand.
ACGCTGCACTTGGATTAGAAGGTACAGATCAGTTTTCCATGACCAGTATTTTAATAAATAGTGCCCATTAAAATATATAATTTTGTATAGGCTTATTTATTACATGTTAAATATGAAGTTGGGATTACTACTACTGTACATGGTCTCAATTGGTTAAGGGAAGCTTAGACATTTATTCTCTACATTGATACAAGCTGCTGGAATTAAAATTGCTTTGAACCAGCATACTCAGTTCTAGTGGCAGGGATTGTAACAGTCATTTCACCTAACATTTCCATGATTATTATCTACTCACATATAAACTGTTTTAACAAGGACAAACATCAGTTATCAGAGGTAGAATAATTCCACTACAATGAATCAAGCAGACCAATAGACAGGTTGTGACAGTTACATACTCCAAAACATTTTTTTCTGGTCTGCAGTGCTGAAATTATTTTAAGCACCTGGTAGTGTGATAAATCACTGTTGTGATGGACCTGTAACAGGGGTAAATGACTGGTCCCAATCTTTGTTACTTTAATATATGCAGACAGTGAGAATATAGATTTCTGTTTTAGAGTATAAATACAAGAATAACAGCAGACTGATTTGACCAACATGCCCAATGGGTCGATTGGAACAAGCTAGCCGAGTAACACATTCACGATTCGATGACTCAAAGGAAATTGACGTTCCTAATCCCTCTACATACTCATCCCAGGTTTAACTAATCCCTGAATCGATGTGCTACATATATTAAAAACAAATACAATCTATTATAATTTGTTAGAACCTATTCTTGCGGGCTGCCACAGCCCTTGTCTCATCTATCATCTCTCGACATGAAAGTAAAGTTTTCCAGTTACAGTCCAGATTAAGGATATGTTTTTTGGTTGGTTTCTGCTGGATTTTGCAACAATTTCCCCAAATGGAAATCCTTCATATGAGTGAAATATCCTTGAGTAAAATTCAGATAAAAAAGATACTAATCTCTGGGTGTTTGTTATTAAGAAATGTATATTAATTGGTTTCACTCAGTCCACATCCTTCTCTCCAGTGGATATAATGTCAAATTTCTCTCACAAAACATAGAATCACAAATTTGACAATGTCCAAACATTGTTCTCACACATTCCTGCCAAAGACCTGTTTTGTCACCTGAGCTAGGGTTGAAAAGTTGAATGAATTTCCAGGGTTGCTTCTCTTAATTTTTTAACAGTTTGAAATGTTAACCAGAGGTGAATAAAAAAAAGTCAGGTGGCGTTTTAAAAAAATATCCACAAGAGCTATTTCATTGATTTAAATAGTGTTCATCCTCCGTGTTAAAAAAAAATGACCCTGATCAGAATGGCTGAAGAACTTTATTTAAATTTTGTTCTTAACCAAGGTATTTTGTTTCAACTTCCACAGGATTCATCTTGCTACTAAAGTTACTGTGTAACAGACCTGTCAATTAGTTGTGGTTGGTTTTATTTCTTTTAAGTTCACTTTCTTTGATTGTGTAGAAGGCTGGTTTAGCAGTCTAATCACGGTGGCTCGAGGAGAACTCTGCGATGGCTGTCTGCTGGTTACAAGACAAGTAGGGGAAGAGCAGTGGGTACAGGATCAATACAACCTTAACACAGCTAGAGGCTATCTACAGAGTTGTGAAAATATGTCTGGGAAAAAAATGGCACCTTTCAAAATTCAATTCCAAGTATGTTAGCTGAGATCAAAAGCCTTAAAATTACGTTTTAAAGAAATACAGAAAGGAGAGTTGGATAGTTAATCGATTAACTGAATGTTACAGGCCAGTAATATCAGGTTATTTCTTCCTCAATTTTTGTATGATTTTTTTCAAAGTGTAATTAATATCGCTATAAATATTCAAAACTAGACCATCCGGATAATCCTATTTGCAATAATTCTTGGCTTGTAACTCAACTTGAGAATATTATTTGATTTATAAAAAAAGTATCAATTTCAGTTGAGCCCTTAGTGCAATTTGTTGATTTTAATATTTTTCATTATTTAAATTAAATTTTTGATGAATCTGCATTGTCCATTGTATGTACTTTACAACCATGCTCTATTTATATGGCCTACAAAGATGTTGCCAGGACCATGGCAGGATCTTTGTCAAGGTCTTGCTGGACACCTTGGGCTCAAAATAAATCAAATTTTTTTTTTTATCACTTGGAGAAAATGTTAGATATTCAAATAATTTATTGATAAAAAAAATAATTTAAAATGCCAATTGCAAACAGTTAACATTTGAGCCTATAATTTTGTTTAACCTTTATTATATCCAAGTTGCAAAACTTCTATTGCTTATTTCTGGCACTTACGTTTTCAGCATACCCTACATTTTCCATGGTGCATTTCTAGAAACTATTCATGGCAGAAACTTCAAATTTGTAATATTGTAAAGAACACAATACGATCTTATAAAAAGTGCCTCATTTTTGGAAGTTTGTCTTTGATTTTTTTTTAAATGTATTCTGAAAGTTGCATTTAACACTTTTAAAGACTTTCCAAGGTGGGCTGGACAAAAAAAGTCCATTGTGATTGATCTAATTTAAAATGAGGCTCATATACTAGTTCAAAGACTATTCTAAATAGTCAACTAATCCATTGGGTCTTATCTTTATTGCACTTTGAAAAATAAACATTGGAAATGCAGTTATGCATGACCATATAGGATAGAAGCAAGAAGCTGCAAGATCTGAGCCACATTTCCAAATGTTGGCAGGAGGAGCCCGTAGGATATATAGTTAAAACATGTCTTTGATAAATATTATAAATGTTGGCAGGAGTTAATTTCTGTGATGTTTTTGTTTCATTTCTTTTTGGAAGGTGCTTGATTTCCAAGAAAACATTGTAAAAACGTACCAAAAACTTCAGTGTTTGTTTAAAGTTATTAAACTTTTCCAGCCAGTGGTAAGTTATGTTTGATAAAGGTAACCAAGAGTTTTATTCTGAGCTACTCTACAGCACAAGCCTTTGATGACTGAGCTACTATAACCAGAGTTTACAGACACTTAATTGACTGGTTGCATCAGAACTTGTAGGCATCCAATCAGATGTGACAATTGTCAATATGAAAGTTGTAGATGCATAAATTATTGTTTGAATGTAATGGATAGTTAAATCTAACAGTGATGAATGAATTTTGCCCAAGAGTGTTACAATAGATTAGATTCTCGTTAAAGCGCCTTATGTAGAATAGCTCGGAATAGTAAGCAAACATTGTAACCAAAATGCCACGTGTTTATATGCAATAAACCAATCTATTTGATAAACCGTGCTGATGGAACAATCTCAACTTAAAAGATTTATTGATAAAAACAAAATCAAAAATAAAAATGTTTTATTTACAGATTGCATTATTGTTTCTTAGTCAGAAATGCAGATCATGCCTTTGTGTTTATAGTTGTACTAAAGCCCTCGGCTATGCTTTTGAAGCCACATGGAACCCGGATTAAAAAGCTGGTAGAATCAACAACACACTCAGCTGGGTTCTCACAGAGATCAGACTCTGAATGCAATCTACAGCATGTTGGGGCCATTATAAACATGTTGTCTAATGCAGTTATTGAATGTAAGGATTGTAAAAAAAAAAAACACTTCTGCTATGCTTACATCTGATTTATTCCTTAAAACAATAAGCATATAAGCAGACCGGTTTACATGGAGTTATATATACCAAATGGTTCTTTGAATTTCTTTGTCTTTACGACTTGTGTATAACCGTGCCCTACTGTATGTGGAACATACAGGTAAATTGCATAAAAATGTACTATTTACACTTAAATTCCTGTCATTTCTCACTTCTCAGCGTGTTATGGTTGTTTGATACTAATCATTGTAACATATTATGATGGTTACAAGATAAGAGTTACCGCAAAAGATGCATCATCTGACCAACAATGTACAGTGTTACACACCAATCAAACATACAAATAAACAGCAAGTTGAGAATATCTTGCGAATTAATTAATAATTAACACATTTTTCTTTTTAAGCTTCATCTAATGTTACACCTTCATATCTGTGGATTAGAATGTAAAGAGGACTTCAGGTATGCACCTTAATCAAGTGTTTTTAGTGGCTACTGGTTTGCTGTGTAAATTTAGAGATAGAGAATTTTGTTTGCCTCTAAATAGAACTCGGGGCCTCAGGCTAGCATAGTTAAAGCCCTAGCTGTCTACAGAGACTCAGGGTAGATTTATAGGTTTTGTTGATTCTTTTATTCTGTATGATTTTTTAGTGTTTGATGCTGAATTTCCATAATATAAACAGTTTGTTTCCTGTACAATAAATGTACACTTCTCTTTTTCATATGACTCAGTTCTGACATAGACTACTTACTGGAAGATATGACAAGACCTCCTATTATTATATCACCCTATTACTTCTCAAGGTAAGAATAGCCCAGATGGGGCCCAGGATTGACCTTGGTGACATGCTAGCTGAACCCGATTCCAAACTACCAGTTTACAGTTAGCCAAATTATCTCTGTACATGACATGTTCACATTGTGATTATCTCATTAACAAAGTTACTTATAATAAATTGTAGCAGTTACACTGACATTTATTAGTGGTACTATTATTAACCATAGTCGTGATTAGTCCAGATGTATAGTGCTGGCAGGCAAATGATATTTCAGGTTAATGTTGCAGTCTTAACATTCAGAAAAAAATCCAGTTTATTGGTAAGAGGAAATAGTCTGTTTATAGATAAGAATGTAGAGTTTTCCTAAACTCCATCAATTTTTTAACCCGGCCAAGAAGTAATTATAATTTATAATATTTTCAAAAAATCCTAATAACAAATTTTTTTACTTTAATTATTTCACATATCACATTCTTTTTTTAGCCACAATGGGATTTTATTTTTATAGAATAACAGGAATTTCACATGATTTATTTGAACTCAAATTCTAGAAGTCTTTTCTCATAGTTCAACATACATCTATGTAATAAACAACTTGCACATAGCTTTGTTTGCATTTGTTCGCATGGGTGTGGCTAATTCACCAAAATATAAACTGAATGTTATGATTGAGTGTGACATGAGAATCTCTCTGTTGAACCTAGATTAATTAGGGTAGTTATTTGTGACTCTATGTAGGTTTTCTTATAGTTTCTAGCAAACAACCACTATGCAATTCTTATATACTTAAACTACATGTAACCTTAAATAAAACACTTTTACTCCAAACAAATAAATAAATTACTCAAGCAAAACATAATATATAATGCAGAACATGCCCATAGTTATGGCAGGAAAAATCTTATTTTCAAAATCAACTTTTGTTTCATAAACAATATCATGAGCTGATTTGGTACCAAATCTATCTAGTGTTGTGTTGTGTAAGATAATATGTCATAGGTTATACTGTACTTGTTTTATCCCGGTGTGAAAAATTAAATACTATTAACTGTTTGCTTAATTAGTTTTTTCTTAAAAAAAAAAGAATTGCCTAGTGTTTTGTTTTAATGTGATTTTACCTGAGAAACTGGCTTGTTTGATGTGGGCTTTTTAAATACGTATCTGGAGTTTTTAGGTTGATTTCCATGCATGTGGACATAACATCTGGTTGTTAACATTACACGTTTTCACTTATATTATTCCTTCCACTCACCTTCAAGATAACGTTACCGGTACAAAAGTGTCGAAGGATATTCTGACATGAGCTGTATGGAAATTCACAACAAGGGACATCAAGAAGTATTTTGGTGTTTTCATTGTATTTTTGAAAGAATCTTACAGATTCAGTTGTTTATTTTTGTTTTTAATTTCCTCAATATGCCCTGAATATGGACATGTAGATTTTGTTTATTACAGGAGTACAGATCTTCAGTGCTCTGCGGTTCATGTGAAGACAGGGGAGGTAATACCACTTCCAAAGCCTGATGACTGTGATACACTACATCCACTGGCAATCAAGGCTTTAGCTATCCTAGTGCCCTTCACCAACACAAGCTGTACTGAAAACCATGGCTTCATTAATGTATCCAATTTACCTGTTATCAATAGGATGCAACATTCAGTTGTGCTATGACTGTTTCCTAAAATTGTGACAGTCATCCCCAGAACTACTTGATTGATTGATTGATTGATTGATTGAATGGAGATTATTCACCATGATCGATTGATTGAATGATTGATTGATTGATAGATTGATGATTATTCATCATGATTGATTGATTGATTGATACTATTATATCAATGCCGAATCAACTTTAATTTCAGTGTCATTCACAGTCAACAGTAGTTACTGTTTTTGTAAAGAGTCAACACTTTCTAGATTATAAAATGGGCATGTGAAGGAAGATGTAGTAAAACAGTCTGGAAAGCTGGTATTCATTTCAACTTTGGAATCAAATCAATACTTATATTGATAAATATATAGAACCGACTCCCACTTACCGGGTATATTTTATCTGCATTACTATTATTATTGACAATTAAACCTGCTTTTTTAAATAATACTGTTTGATTTTAAATGCTCTTCTGCAGCAATCAGAAAGAATCGAGTGTGCATCTGATAAAACAGTAAACTCATAACTGAAATATATTAAGCTATCACAGCATACTGGTTTTCTTGTTTAAGTGTAATTATTATCAGGATGAATGGAAAAGATATTCTTAATAAATTAACTGTTCTATTTCATACGTAGGCCTCTGTCTAAATAGAGACAAATATTGAATCTGTTTAGGAAGAATATAATAATGTAAATTTATTTACAGTTATGAACACATAAGTACAACTTTAAATAATGCCTGTATTTTTCATTGAAGGTATGCATTAACATCCTTAATTATTATAAGATTTTGTTCGGGTTTGAGTCACAGCCTTTCTTCCTCCAGAAGATGAAAGATGGTGATTTGATGTGTGATTTCTACGAGTCCTGTCCTTGTAACACATGTTTTAACCCAGGTAAAGTCATTAACAGTCTTGTATTGAGTAGTTGTGAAGTTTGTGTTGGGATAAATCAGTGTGTAGATAAAAGGTGAAATGATAGTGTTTAATAGTGTTATGATGTCTTATTACCACATTGTCACTGCCAGGATGTGAAATATTGTCAAGTATGGCATAAATCCGCAATCAAACAAAGAAATTGGTGTTAGTAATGCCTGTCAGGTCTTTCTTGCACTTTTCATAAACATGATAAAGACAGGTTATTCTTTACAAAAAGGTCTGTCAATTAGGGACTTGCATAAAAAAAAATAAGTGTGTGAAATGTTTGTGAAAACCTCCACTGTTAACAATTGAAATGTTCATAGATGTAATTCAGGATTCCCAGCACTTTATTATTTCTCAAAAATAATCACCCAGGTGAAGGATGTTGTTAATTAAAACTGATGAATCCTGGAGTTCCACTGATCAGTTTCGTATAATACACTACTTGTGTATTATACAAAACCCATTTTCTTTATTCCCAGAAATAAATTTCTATTTAGATCTTACGCTAGATATGGGTATTTACTTGTAACCTAAGGAGAAGGTAATGAAGATTCACATGGTAGCCTATTTATTAACAATAGTCATGTGGTAATCCTTATCATCCTGGTAGCAGAAAGGTGTGATAAAATTAAAGACCTGTGACCTAATAAGAATTCCCTTATACTAGTATCAAATGCGTAAGTCCTGTGACAGTTTGTTTAAAATATTTTGTTTCATTTTCACTGCTGCAGACCCCTTTGGCTGTCCCATACAGATTCATACAGAACATCTCTCATCGAGGGCAGACATGCTGAAAGATCAAAAGTCTTATATGATTTATATTTATTTGGCTGTGAAAGCTCAACCTCACACTGCCCAATCATGTGTGTCAGCATCACCTCTTGGTAAGTTTCTCTTCTTATTCTGCTAAATGATCTTTCCATGTTTGTCGCTGAACTCCCAGATATATAATAATTAAATATATATTTTTTAAATGTATATTATATTAAAGTGAAACCATTTTGGAAACATACACCTTGAGTATCAGTGTTCATCACATTTTTCTTTACCATCTACTTATCATCTACAGTAGGTCGCTGAGATAATTAAGCTGTTATCTTAAGTCTGTGTTTGTAATGATTGATTGGCATGCTGGAAGGCTAGCAGGTGTTAGGGTGGGTTTATTTCACTAATAGGATAATGTTGTACTTCAATAGCTATACAAACACAACTATTGGAAAATTAATCTTCCTCCATTACTAAGTAAAGCCGTCTGTGTGAATATTCTTCAAACTTCATGCCTTCAGGGAAGAAACGCCTTTGACTTACTTTGCTGGTAAGCCAGTATGTTATATGAGGTTAAGTGCTAGTACAAAAATAAAGTGTCCAGTTGAAAAAGAATGGAACTCTTTACTTAAAGTTGAATTTTTGATAATCAAATTTTAGAATCCAGCATAGAGTATATTTAAGATGTACTAGGATAGCATTATCACATCACTTACAGTTATTATTCTTAATGTTAGGCTTGTTTCATTTATTATGGGGCTGTTGCTATAGCATAGCCCCATTCTGTAATCATCAAAAATTAAGAAAATTTACTCATTTTTAGCTAAATGCACGGATATACATCAAAACAAAGCTTACTGTATATTCTAAATCTTTATTTAAAGTTAAATTTTTGATAATCAAATTTTAGAATCCGACATAGAGTATATTAAAGATATACTAGGATAGCATTATAACATCACTTACAGTTATTATTCTTAATTTTAGGTACGTTCCAAATGACTCATGACCATTTCTCTCAGTGGTATCCCCTATGGAAGGAAAGAATTCAGTTGGCCATAAATTCAGCGCTGTGTTCTATCTGGTGTAAAGAATATGTCTGTATCCCCAGTGAGGTTAACACACCTCAGGAAATAGTAAGACTCTATTAGAATAATTACATAGTACTGAAAATTGATTATAAGGATGTATAGGTTCCCAGGCCTGTGCTGAAAGATTTTCCAGCATAACATTAAAATCAGTTCTCTAAAATTTTGTGAGACAACCCAACATTGGCCGGAGTTTGTCGCCGTTTTGTCGCATTTACAGTACAAAAATTCACATTTAGCCGAAGACTGCTAACAATTTAGGAACCTATAAATCCGTCCTAAAATAAGTTTGCATAACCATGGGAAGGCCCCATTTGGTCTATTCTCCTCAACAGCCTAGGCCTGCGTTTCCGAAAAAAGCTTTACAGTTATATGCAGTTATTAGGTCCACCCCTTCCCCCTGGAGGAAGTTTGCCTTCGATGTATGATTTTTATAACTAACTATCTAACTTAATATTTTTTAAACATGCCTATGACATTCTGCTTCATATGCAGGTGTGCAAAGTTACAAAATCATGGATGTATGTTAATTTCTGTATGAATTAAATCATTATGTTAATAAGCTGTCGCAGTCTGTTAATTGTTTTTTAGAAGCCCTGTCCTGAAAGTTTTTTGGATACTACTACTTAATAGATGCTTTAAAAACTTACATATTACATTGTTCTCCACATGAAGAGGTTGAGCTTGCAGAAGATGTGTAGCATTTAAAAATCACAAAACTATATAAATAGACATTCAAATTAACTGCTCTTTCATGTCACTCTCTTAGTTATTATGTAACTAAGATTGGCAAAACATAATAATTCAAATGGAAAATACAGGTAGTAAAGTATGTGCATATGTAGTGTGCTGGGGGGAAGACATTGAAAAACTTCATGTTGACATTAAAAAATGTTATCTTCTTATTTTTATAATTTGAGTGTTGTGTTCTGTATTTTGTAACTGTAGGATGGACCATATGTTGAAGAAGAGGCTGTACATACAGATCCTGTGCCATTAGCTACAGACTCAATGGTATCTTTTCTGTCCTCTACGACCAATGAGGATTTCAAAAGATCATGCCTTCAAGCCCTTCAGGTTTGTTACAGTAGGCCTATTGGGCATATTCACCATTTTGTGATTTGATCGAAGGGTTGGTGCCCCCTCAACTGCATATTATGTATGGAGTTACACTTATCAGCTCTGTCTCTGCATACTCTCTGCTTTGTTTAACATAATTGCTTCTTTCTAAAAAAAATTGTCTGATTTGAGCCTGAGTATCATAATGAATACAATAGTGCAAAGAAATGTATGTATTACATCACCTTTTCTCTGATAAAACTTTTTAATATAATATTGTGACATTTCAATGATTTCTCAATTTTTTCAAGAAGTTTGATTACCATCTTCAATATCTGTCAAAGTTGAGATACTATATACATGTACTGCCAATTCTGTGCTGGTAAAGTTACCAAGCCAATGTTCCATAAGCTTAATTATAAGCAAAAAAACCCATTAAAACAAACAAATCATTAGTTGTAAATTCTTTGGCGACAAACCAGTCAAAGAATTTAACTTTATGTGAGATTTAACTTTTAAACTAAATAAATTTGATTAGGTATGACATCCATTTCGTTAAATTCAGGCAAATGTTTAAGTCATTTAAAATGTAGGTAAAAACCTTGAGTGCTGCAAAAACAGTTCTAAGAAGAAAGCTTTCCAGGATTGCTCTACACAATCCAATTGAGCATTGTGACACACAGGTAATTCATTCTATTTTTATAATATTACCTTCCTGTTTCCTATTGCCCTGGTGTTCTCAGTTCTAATGGGCAACATGAATCCCGTCTGTTTGTTAAGTCTTTGTATTACTTTCTGTGTTTGTCCTTTCTTGTCTTCGTTTGGTGCGGGGCCCGCGGCCGTGGCTCAGTGGTAGCGAGTGCGCTTCCTGAA
>JAVFBW010149696.1:0-12335 GCA_034783835.1 Mopalia ciliata
TTTAATATGTTAACAGCTTTCTAATTGGCTTCTTGTTTCTGCAATAGGCCAATTAATTTTTTGTGATGTTTTTGCCTTGAATTGCATTTTGAGCGGGTGGTTGGAGGTAGCTTTATGTTGCTCTGGGGTTAAAGGGGAACAGGAAGCCATTCTGTTTGTGGTGACACTAATGTGTCCTGTTGTCCCGATTTGTCCCGTCCTGTCTTTTTTGATTGTTGCAAGTGGTGTTCAGGGTGGTTCCTTCACCCATTAGGCTGACACATCCTCATATAAATGAAATACCCTTGAGTACGATGTTAAACCCCAATAAAACAAACAAACAAACACACATTTTGACACTTGAAATGGGAAGATGTATATCAGACGCCCTGGTTAGCAAAGAAAATTTTTGTTTTTTCACCTGAGATGATTTCTTGTGAGACTATTATTATATTTACAAGAAATAAAACTGTGATTGAAAGACACATTGTCTTTGTAGGTGCCGCCATTGCTGGGTTATGTCGAGCGTCCGGTTTTACGATGGCGCCCTTCTACGCTCTGGTGTGTGGAGTAGGACAGACTATCATCCTTGTGTTTGTGTCCTTCACCCGTGTCTTAGCAACTCTGTGATCTAGCTTATCATCGTCAAGCAACCATCCACTGCCTTAGTCAAACACCCAAGTCAGATTCAACCCCAAGTTCCCTGTGATAGGTGGAGAGATTCAATGAATGTATCATAATAACAGACAATAGCTGTGTACCCTAGTATTTTAACTTTGAATTATCAACTGCCAATGTGTTTAACGATTTACATCAATGGGATCTCTTTAAGTTACGGTTTTTTTATTATTATGTGTCATTGATGTAACAGAGGATTTCGTTTTTGCTCTTTTGCTCAAATTTTAAATGTATTTCCATTGTTTTTAATTATTTTTAAAACCTTGATTGAAAGAGTGGAAGTGTAACGTCGCATGGTGTATTTTTTAATCAAGTTATTGCATCACCTCCATCACCAGCTGAGAAACTCTGCCATTTGTTCTCTCTTGGTTCACTTTATTGTTAATTTTTATATATTTCTCAAAAGTAATCCCACTGGCACAGGGATATGGCAAATCCGTTTTTATACAGACATAGATGGCATAATTCTCATTTAATCAGATGATTTGGCATGTTTTTGGCAAGAAAAGGATAAATAAAGGATACATTTTTACGGATTCTTAAATAGATGTACGGCACAGTAGCATTTACCTTTGATAGGCTTTATGACTACAGTAATCTGTAGAAGTCGATCAAAAGGCACAAGCTGTCCATATGTTATAGTATGCCTTTATATAGCGATAAGATAATCAACTAGATTTTTTATGCTGTTTACAGTTAGTTTATAAATCATTCAGATTAGTAGAGTGTAGATTGTATTTTTTTTTTTCTTTTATCTTTTGTCTTTTCTTTGACTCGTTCCAACATTACCTGTTATTACATGGTGTAGACAGGTATATAATGTTTATATAACACCTTTAACAGGCCCGTGCTTTAATCTTCTAACAGAACCTTAAAATCAGTCCTTTTGGAGATAACCTAACATTTGGTTTTTGCCGCTTCTTCGCTGATTTTTTAAATACATCAATATGCTTTTATGAATAAAAATAAAGCGAAATTGCTTTTTAACACTAACCTCATCAATGATCAGCTTGACAAAATTTGCCAAAGTTAACAGCAAAATATGAATTTAGACAAACACTGCAAAGGATTTGAGATATCTAGAAATCGGTCCTCCTAAAATAGATTTGCAGAACCATGGGAAGACTCTGTTCTCCCCAACAGCATAGGCCTGTTTAAGATTGAGTCATAGCTGTATTTATGACAGTAGATAGTAATTACCAGTATATAATGGCTCTGGCAATCACAGGGGGTGATTTTTGCAAGGTTTCCTCGTGGTTTTCCACCAGATATCAAAGAGCCGTAGACAGTTTGTCGTCATATAAGTCAAATACCCTTGAGTAACAAACCTGTGTATAAATGATGATCCAGCTTTATCATCAACCCTTCACAATGCTTCATATAATGAGAAAAAAGAATGTGTCAATGGTGGAAAGAATTGCATGTTAGAAATTTGGAGAACAAGTCAATGTGGATTCATTTCTTGGAAGTGTAAATGCCAGTTTGAACTATTGGCCTCTTAAGGTGAACAGTATTTAAATGATAGAGTATTAATTATACTTTGTAAGAAGATTTTGTGTTGAGTTTATCCTGTGGAAATAGATTACAGCGAATCTATTTATTTATTTCTCACTGCGAAATCCAGGCTCATTTTATCGTGTAGCTGATTTAGAAATTGTTTAATTAACTTTTAAAATGTAGAAATGTTCTGATGGGTTTTTTTTCAGAAATTTTGCATGTCCATAAAAAATTGCTCCCCGTCCCAATATTATTATTAAATGTTGACCACCTCATTATATAGTTCAGTAACTATCTAACTTGTTTTAAAATACATTTTTGCATTTTTTTTTTTGGTAGCATGACATGGAGAGAATCTGATCCTCTTAAGTTCTCCAGCGGGTTGCCATGGTGACTGGTGCTCTCAAAGGCAAGGGACAACACAAAGCCGATCTGTTGTCCAGTCTTCGTTATACATCTAGTGATTCTCCCATCTTGCCAATGTTTGTTGCTAGTCATTTTGAGGGTATTTTCCTCCAATTCTTGGGACCCGCGGCTTGGTTGTAGTGTGTGCGCTTACTAAACTGAACCTGCTTTAATGTACCGTTCATCAGATAGTCTGCTTGTCAACCGTCGAGTATATGAGCGAGTGACATGTTGTTGCTCTGGCAATCACTGGGTGGGGGTTCCACCATATTTAGGCAAGGAACACTGAAGTGGACAATCCATCATTAGATAAGTGAAATACCCTTGAGTATGATATTTAACCCCAAACAAACAAACAAACAGTTCACCAATGGTCTTGTCATAGGTGACGTATAGAACAACACCAATAGCTGCAAAGAGCACATACATGTAGACAAACGAATCAAAAGTGGCCATTCATGTTAAATGACATCAGTGCTAGCTGCTCCTCCTTTTCAACCAGGACAGAAGCAATCCTGAATGGGATCCATATCTCCCTAGAATCGCATGTAAAATTCATATGAACTTTGTCTTGGCATAGTTTTTAGGAGGGTTATATTTTTTTCACTCCAAACCTGCACTTTACTTAATAAGTTAATATACATGTATATTTTGGTCAAGTTTTGGCCATGCTGGACAAAGTACACCCTAGAATTAGGCTTTAATTTTTTTCTTATGTTAATGAAATATTTTCACACAAAGGTTTAATGTTTGCACGAATACAACCATCAACTCATTATGTTATGTTTTAAAGGTTATAGCAATCATAAAATATAGTTTATGATCCAATAATATCTTAAAAGAAAACGTTTTAGAGATTGGAAGTGGGAATTCCATGTTATTTTTATTGGAATGAATTGTATTTTATTGTTTTGCCATTAGGAAAGCGTTCACATACTGGGGCTCGTTTCACGAAGCAATCTTAGCTTACGTTGAACATAACTGTCATGGCAACAGCACTGGTTGCCATGATATTTACATTTAACATAAGCTAGGATTGCTTTTAAATTACATTTTTGTCTTAACGCCATGTTTATAGTAAGCTGACTCTTTTGTATCTAACCCTTGTAAGCGCCAAAACTTCTTTTTTAAGAACAACACATCAGGGATCAATTAAAGACATTTTTATGGGGGCTGATAATTATAATATTGTCCTCAAAATAAATAAGAACTGGATTTTAGGTATCAATTTCAACTAAATTTTAATCCAATTTTTATATAGAATACCAAAGGTTTTCAAATGTATCAGGGAATGACTTAGTTCGACAATGTAAAGTAGATCAGTCTTCAAAACATATCTGATTTAAATGACACTCTCTTCAGTTTTATTTAATTTTTGTAAATCAGAAATTCAAAAGGTGCTAAAGAAAATTACTTTTTCTTAAGCAAGGGGTATATTATAAGATACATAATAAATTCTGAATCAAACAAATCAAGCCATTATTTTACTAATTTACTAATCTGGTATGATAATTTTTTTAATTCAGTCCCTGGATATTTTAGGATTAATATCGTAATAATACTAAGTAAATAGTAAATAAATATCATAAAGCTCAATAAAATCTTTAATTCGTGACTTGAGATGTACTTAAGTCAAAACTTCGCTTCGTGGAATCAGGCCCTGTTGAGAAACTGTTATATTGTCGATCAACCTCTAGGTTAGGATGATATGTAATAGGCATTTACAGCGATCACTGATCAGCTGTTATTAACATGTATAGAAACAAATCCTTTAGTTTTTTTGTACACAGACAAAAGCTGAACGCTTCTCTGAGGATGGTCATAAGAGTACTTTGTAATAGAAATCAAATCAGACATTTTTTGGTACAGTTCATACTGCAGTTGTCTGTCATTGTTTGAAGATGCGGCTTTTTAATTGACTGTCTAAAAACAACTTTGTTGATGAACCAATCAAAGTCTGTATGAAGATTTAGAGCAGAAACAGCTCAAAGGATTTTCAATTGGATGTTTAAAAGTTAATCCTGTTCTGGCAATCCTCGAGAAACAGGCATTCTTTTATCAGAGGCTTTGAAGAAATAATTTGTATATGACTAGTGAGAGTTGCATACTGTCAGCACTCAACACATAACAAGGTATTTTATGGATATATAACTTCTGGTTTATTTATGTTTCTGAGCAGATTCTAAATCATTTAGCTTGAAAACTGCTAGAATCTGCTCCAAAACCTCGCTCATCAATAAACCAGAAGTTGAATATCCATAAAATACCTTGTGATGTTATTATCCCTGCTTCTAAATGCCTCTCGAAGAAGTACTCAACACCCTTGAGCATAGCGTTAAACACCAAGCAATCCTTTCGGTTGGAATGTGTATGGCGACAAAAAGGTGACCGATTTTTCACTTTTCCGTCTAACCAGTTGCAAAATGTCCAACACTTTTTTTTAGTATGTATAAAATACTTGTAGTTTCTGTAAATATGAATGATTTTGTGTGTCTTCCCAGGTTTTCTGTATTAAGCTAACCTCAAGTGGTGTGTTACCCCAGGTTAATACAGTATATGAATGAGTGACTTGTAAACTCTGGTCCACAGATCATCTGTAGAATTCAATCATGTGCAATATTCAAATGTGATCACTGGAAATCATTGTAATTTTAACTTAATTCTTGTAAATATGTAAGATAATTCTGTCATATTGTCCATGAGATCCAATAAAAAATCACAACAAGTTTTTTGGATTTGTTTGTTTGGTTGATTGATTGCCATCATTACCATTTAATACAATAAAATTTATGTCACCCAAATTTCATGCAGGTGAGACATGTTGAATTTGAATTCAGTCGGAGTTGTGGCCCAATAAATCTGTGGCAATATAATTATTGTAAAGTGAGAACGTTAGAGATGCTACGCATGATCAAAAATTTATTAAAAGAGTCGAACACATATCTTTTTTGAATTGCTTACATGTACGTTAGCCAGACATATAGATGTCAGCCAATTAATTATTTAAATTTATTATTTATATGTCAATGAATACCAGGATTAAATTCACGCATAAAAGTGACACTGACACTAAATAACACTTTTTGTTATTCTCTTCAAATTGTTCTGGGTCAAAGCCCTCTCTTTCTATAATGACCTTCCATACAAACTTATGTCATTCCACCCCGCAACACAAACGCTGCGTCATTTGTCGTGATGTTTCGATTGACGTACTTCCAAATTCCACATCATCTTTAAAATATACTCTGTTACGACCTTGCTGGGTTTGAAATTGTGATCGAAATTTAAAGAAAACAGCTTTGATTTAGGAGTGTATTGAAAATATAAATAACAAAAAGAGTATTACACAATGCAATTTGTATGCCATAATATTCCTCTCGTGAATGGTTCATAGAATAACCCACTCGGTATTAACTCGTGAGTTATCTCTTTCACCACTCACTCAAACAATATTTATGCTATTCAAAATTCATTGTCGAATATCCTCCATGAATTAATCAGATTTATTGGCGCTTACAAAGTTTTCCAAAATAATACACCTCTGACACATCTACTATCAAGGTAACTAGTTGTAGATAAAAATTCTACATGTAAAGCTAAGAAGTGGCAAAATTCTTTCTTCTACGTATACGATTGTCATATATATGTTGAGGCCCATTTCGTAAAAATTCTTTTATAGTTTATTAATTCAACCCAGAGTTAAAATGGAGAAAATGACATCGCAGAGTTTGTTCCAAGGGAGATAATTCACACACACATTCAAAACATGGAGGTCATCAGTTGTCTACACATTTAACAGATCACAGATAACAATAATCTCTGATGTTTTTCTGTTGACTTTCTGTCCTAAATGATCAGTATACTAGCAGACTGCATGTAGAATATAGGTCTATAAACTTGTTTAAAGACACTTTATTTAAATTATGAATTATCAAATGGATATATATATATATATATTAAAATTTAGTTTGAGCGACTTTCTTAGTTTCATGTTCACATCTTTGGCAAATGTAAATTAGGGTGTCATTCACCAGTGTCATTGGCCTTTGACAAAAAGGGGAGACAAATATGTTACTCATATACCAGCAGTACCCCCTGTGTCAAGATTTGAATAGAAGATAAATACCTTATTAGTCAATAAAATAAAGATGCACATTTTGTAACCATTAAGTACAGTACCATCTAGCTTTTCAATGCAAACTGGTAACTTTTGGATAAACCTGCACCATTACCGTCTTACCAGGAACTTTTACAAAAACCACAGGTGCATAAAAATTTGAAAATGTGGTCAGTAGGTCAATATAAAATTGAATGATTTTATTTATTTAAACATGATGAAATTTGTTAGTATTTTTATAATTTGTTTGTTTGCTTGATTTGGGTGACTGGTATCTTTAAAAACATTATTGGATTGATCTACAGCTGAATGACATCAGATCATAGTCCCGGTGTATTAATACAGCTGTAATTTGTCATGCTACAACCGCACAATTTACATCATTTTAGGGAATATCACTACATTTTGACATTCAGAATGGTACTAGGATTATGACCAAGCTGGCTGTACATAAGGCATGGAGGCTAGCCTGCTTTATGTTTTAATCAAAGGAAAGAAACACTGCTTGTTAAATAAGTTACAGATTTATCTCCCTTTTAAGAGTATTCAGTTCAATTACTTGTGTGTCCAAAGGTGCAGCTTGATAGAATAAACATTTACAGTAACAACTCATGCCACTTGTAGGACTCCTGACAACCTCTTAGAAAGGTGTGAATGAAAATAACAATAGTGAAGTCACTTTAACTTATTTAGCAGCAATTGATTTAAATTATGAATTATCCAATGGATGACATATATTCAAATTTAACTCTCCTTTTCATTAAATTAAAAATAATTCTGTTATTCACTATATTTATCAGAAAAAATCTCTAAACATTTATCAGGCTATTAAATTTAGACACATTTTGGAATTTTTTTCTGTTTTCATTTTTTTATCATTTTATTGATAAAACCATTTATTCTTTGTAGGCTTAATCTTTTAAATGTGGCACACCTAATTCTAAAGCCATTATCTGAAAAACTGCCAAACAATATATTGATATTATATTAATTTCTATAATATTAAACAAGAAATGTTTGGACAATATCCATCAGGCTACAGCATAGTGTAAACATTGTTTCAATATCCCATTGTCTCAAGGCTATGTTTTCCCCCAAACATTGTGGATTTGCAGAGCTGCTTCAGCCATTGTTCAGTCAAAACGTACAGACTGTACATTGAGGCTGAGTCTTTATCGAGCCATTCCAAGAAAACATCATGGAATATACAATAACGAGGCAACATATATATTAATTTGGCACAGCACCATTTCTATATATTTTTTAAGAAAAAAGAAAAATTCTGAGCTATAGCCTTTTTTTAAATTATTTTATAAAAATAGGATACAATTTTAACAATAAGATTCAGAGATTTGTATGATACAGATTTGAAGATATATAGTCTTTCTTATTAGAGGCAACTCGATTGTCCTTCGATTCCAGATAAAAGAGGGGGAATTAATGAATAAGGTTAACATTATCCAGTTGAATTCATTTCATACAGTGAGAGATATTATATGATGTATCCTCTGTGGTGTAGTAGTCTAGTGTGTATGCTCTGGTCCACATATCCCCCTCACCTCTGGGGTTCGTGAGTTTGATTCCGGCGGACCGTATGTGAGTTGGTGTGCCAGCAACCAGCGGAGGGTCGTGGGTTTTCTGGGTTAATTTACTACCCAGTTTTCCTCCCACAATAATGCTGGCCAATGATCTGTAATTGGGATGTAATCCTGTTGATCTAACATCAGATAAATAAAAAGCAGCCATGCTGTATCAAATTTTGTAACAGTATGCATCCCAATGTCTTCTTGCTGCACTAGTAAAATCACCAGTCAGTCCCAACTTAAACACAAATGAATCAATCACAGCGGAAACAAATCAACAAAAAGTATTCAAGTGCTTGTGAAATACAACATGGTATATTTTGATCTGACGCCCATTTTATTGATTAATTAAACAAGGACTGATTAATTAATTGGTGTTTTACGCCCGGCTTTAGGGTATTTCACTTATATGACGGCGGTGTATTCCAACAATAATTGATACTAGCACAACAAAGATGTGAAACTTCATTATCAGTTAATTTTCCTCCAGTGCTAAGTAAAGACAGCATTGCTACTCTTCAAACGAACTGCCATTAGCAACAATTATACCTATGTGTTCAGGCATGCATTTTTCAAGATAAGAGATTGAATTGTAGTGAAACTGTTGTTGATGTAAATTTTACATATATTTTCACAACGTTATCTTGTCACACATGTCTATTTCCAAACTCAATTACTGAAAATAAACATTTATTTTTTTAATTCATTGTAATATTAAATTTCATGCAATACTTTCTGAATATTGCAATCATTTCATTTGTAAAATAAAGTCACACCATTTGAGATCGAAGTATATTGTTTTGTATTTAATAATTTGTTAAAACCTCCTAGCTAAATGTTTTTACCATAAAAAAGGTTACAGTATTATCAATCTTGATTAAGACTGGGTCACAATGAACTTTGCTTTATTTCATTGTCCAGTTAAATCTGTCAGAATTCTATTTACAGTGATCAAAATTGACATTGATCCGCATGTCTGAGACCAGCCAATATAATTTCCTAACTTTCATTTCAATCTACAACTGGCTGGTCACATTAATGAAAACAGATTAATTACACTAAGCACTGGCAATTATTGAAGCATTGTGGACCAATATAATATATTGCCTGTAAGTAACGGTCATAAACTACTGACTGACCACTAGAGAGTTGAGCGAAATTCTGTCCCTGATAAGCGTTGAATTGCTGCAGATAGGGTGACTGGGCAGTGTCTCAATCATCCAATCAACAGATTGATAACAAGGGGTCAGTGAAAATCATTGGCTGTTATTGGTCAATTGGGCCGTTTTTTTTTTTTTTTTTTTTTTTTTTGTCAGATCAACACAGAATAAATGTTATATAATGCCAACAATCTAGATTTGGTTTTAAAAAAATTGATTATAATTTCACCGCCTCTTAAATGGATAGATTAATTTCCTTCTTCTCCACCCCTTTATTTGATGGTGGGGCCTGCAGCCGTGGCTTAGTGGTTAGTGGTTAGTGGGTGCACTTACTTAAGCTTACTACGATGTACCGTTCATAGGATGGAGTCCGTCTGTCAACCCCCAGGTATACGAGTGAGACAAGATGTGGCTCCGGTAATGGCAGGGGAGGTTTTCCACCATAATAAGGCCAGGAACAGTGTGAAGTGGACAATGTCATCATATAAGTGAAATACCTTTTGAGTACAACGTTAAACCCCAAACAAATGTATTTGATGGTCGGCAGCTGGAAGGAGTTGAAATCAACTGTAGAATTGAAGTGTGTCTAATGGGTGATAAGCTTGGCCTGATGAGGGAAATCAGTATGGCTTCAGAATCTGTTGAATTTTGGACTAAAAAGTCCAACGTAAACAATTGCTTAAGTACAGAAGTACTGATTGCCATTCCTAAATAAAATGGCTCAAATTGCACAATTATAAGTGAGAGATTCAGAATGATAACAAAATTTACATCTTCTTTGTCCATTGAAATAGCTGCGAATTATCTTAAATTGAGTCCTAAAATACTATTAGTCCATCAAAGGTTGCTGTTGATTATCAAAGCGGGGGGTAGGCTCTAACGTTATTACGGCAGAACTAGTTTGAGAATTTGAGCTCGAACAGCAGAGTTCAGAAGCTTAAAAGTGACAATAGTAAATGGAATGCCAAGGTTAACTAATTGCTCTGGAGATTTGTGGTTGGGCCATCTGTAAATATTGACCATTATATATATAGCTCCTCAGTCTGTTGGTTCAAGTCATATGTGACTTTTGGGTGGTACTTTTATATTCTATGGTTTTTGAAACTGAATTGTCCACTAAACACAGAGGCGAAACATGTTGTGCACATAATAAATACAAGTTACAACTCGCTTCAAAATGGATCTTGAAATTTTGATGTCTTGTTGACTAATGACAAACATCTATCTAACTGTTTGCACATATATAGGCTTACATATGAACATGAAGTGGGCCAAAGCGTATGCAAATACAGGACTATGTAAACTGAAGGATATCCAGACGAAGTACACAAAGTCCCACAGTGTTACTCCCTGGCTTAAATTGAGCAAAATAAAACGTAATTGTGTGGGAGCATAATTGCTGGAGCACCCAGAGGTCAGTCTCATATCGGTTCAGTCAGCTACATGCCAGTCTTCTATTGTGCGGACTTCGTAATGCTGTTTGCTCTGACAGATTTTTTTTTTTTTTTTTTTTTAATGAATCAATCGGTCTTCTAGTTCTGTTGCTCCATAAACAGATACATCTGTCTGCCTCTGTTTTTATGGCAAAATTTCAACAGAAGTCCTATATAATATTTATTGGCAGATATCCGTAAGACATAACGTTAATTCTTACCTCTTGGTTAAAACTGTACAGGAAATGTCGTCATATTGACCCATTCATTGCATTGTGATTCACGGATACCTAAATCTTATCATACAATTGTGGTTAAGCCTTTCGTACAGAGAGAAAAAAAAGGATTTATTATTTTAAAAGACCATTAGATAGTAGATCTTATAAATGTTGGGGTTTTTAAAATGTTTTTTGAGTGTTTTTTTAATATATGTATTAATTTTCTCCAAATATATACTACACACATGATTGCTCTTACTGACCCTTTTTGATTTTCTCTCCTTCTTTTAAATAAAATAAAATGGCCATCCTTCCTTTCATTCATAAATAAGGCGTGTATCTAATAAAAGTCATGGGTCATACATTTAAAATCCTTGCTATGAAGGCCCCAATATAGGTTTAAATATAAACATAGATGTATTGCGCATATGCCCTATTATATTGGAAGATCAACATCTGCGTCATGGCATAAATCCCTATATTGGCCCATATACTTATCACTGACTTAAGACCTATACAATGCGATCTTTTTTCAGGACTATTCTATTCAGATGTAGCTTGACGGTCAGAATAAAGACACCTCTGAAAAGAGTTGCTGTGTGTGACTAGAGCCCGTTTCAATGACTAACCGATCGAGTGTGAGAAGTATTATTCTTTATATGAATGCAAAAAAGAGCAGACCCATTCCCGTGTCTTTCTAAGACGCAGTCAGTCGATTTGGGAGGCACAATATAATTTTTTTTAGTAAACAAAAATCGAAAAATAACGACCGCATATACATTTAATATGCCTCTTTATGTCATTAAATCGTTTAAGAACATAAACCCGTAAATAAATGCGTATTAAAATCATTGTTTTGCAACTAAAGAATGTTGAACTGTAAGTAAAAATGTGTCATCATAATGCATGCCGTTAGAGAAAATGAAGGCTGAATAGCAATGAACTTGAAAAGGCGGCCCATTTTTTGTTGTGCTGGCTTTATTCAAACTCATACAGTTAAATATTACACTATTTGTCTTGCCTGATGGGGTGTATCCAGGGTATCAAATATCTGTTTCTGATACCTGTAGGCCCTATGTTTTCATACCGACTATCATTTCGTGCACTCAAACAATAACAACAGAAGTTTCAGACAGTGGGAATGTTACTGGATAACAATACCTCTGCAGTAGATTCGCTTGTTACTTTTTATTAAGGAAAAACTGATGAAGAAAATACAGATTTCGAGAACTTTTCTAGGATAGGAATGTCTTTCTATGACCATT
>JAVFBW010149707.1:0-12334 GCA_034783835.1 Mopalia ciliata
CAACATGTTTGTCGATGTGCGAGGTTGTTGGTTGATGCGGTCTACACGATCCAACAAACGCCTTCCAACATGATAAACCAAAAGTTGTACGTTGTTGGCCAACAAAAGTTGCATCGTGTAGACGGGGCTTTAGACAGCGTAGACAGCAATCCACAACAACCTTGAACATGGTCACACAAATGTATGACGATGTTTTGAACAAATGTATGATCGTGTAGACGGGGCTTTAAAGATGTTAGAGGTGTGCGTCACACCTGAACAGAAACTAGTTTTTGCTAGACCCTTGGGTCGATGTTTGGCAATTTCTAAAGCTAATAGGACTGGGATTATAAATCCAAACAACATGCAAGTATTTGCAGGATTCCCAATAAGTACCTTTGGTGATGAACCAATATACCAAATGAAAAATCTTGTAATTGAATTCATATCAACAGACAGAAAGCAATGTATTCTAATGACTTTTTTCTTCGACATCACCTGAATAAGTTTATTTTATATCCCTTAAACTGAAAAAGAATACTTCGTTTTTTCTAAATACTTTGGTAACAACGATCTCATTGGCGCGTTTATTCCCTCATAGCATACCAAACATTTTACAAATTTTAACATTATAACTATTTATAATTAGAATTTTCAAGTTTGAATCCTTAACTTTAAATCGAACGAATTAATACAGTTATCTAGTTTGAGCCAAATGTGTATAAGATTTTATAAACTGTAACGAAATTCTATGCGAACTAACAGTTCTTATACATTAAGGAGTTAGGCAAGGATATCTTTTTTCAGCATGATTAAAGGATCTGTAATTCTATTATCGGCAGTGTCCTCCACTTTTTATATTAATAAGATTAATGAATTGAACCGTGCGCGGCACATATAGGTACTAACAAAGCTAAGTTTTTAGATTTGAATAATATGCATGCCTTTCTGTCAATTCAAATAGTTTATTTAAAATCAATCATGAAGTTTACATTTTGTGATACGAGACACACCGATGTATTGAAAGAACCTGATCACTGTTTCGACAGCAATGTTTTCATACAAGTCTCTCATCGAGGTGATCGTAGAACTGTTGAAATGGCAAAGTCCAAAGTAAAATAATGACTGTTGAGGTCAAAATAACATATTACACACTTTGGAGGTTCTTTAATTTGATAAAGAACATTTTTTCTGAGTTGACGCTATATACCTTCACATTGAAACTAACTAACCAGTGTTTGGTTCAATTGGAGTACATATGCTTATTCTGGAACTGGCAGTCCACTACTATGTCAAAGTGTCAAAAATGGTATTTCTCCATTTCGATGCGGGCCTTGGTTTTCTCTCCAGGAGTTTAACATATCTTCAGCCCAGTTTTTTATAAACTGATCAAGAAATCGTTGTTTTACAGAAAACATTCTAGATTTTTTTAAAGAATGGACAAGTTTTACCATTAATATAAGAAAACCAAACGGTTTAGAGATTGTACTAGCTTTCCAGAATAAGGGGAAATATTGTCCATAGGGCCTGTAAGTCACGGTATGGGATCTGCGATAGTGCACATTATTTATTCCACTTCCGGTTCCTCATAACATCTCCCTATTTCTAGCATTAACGGAAAGATAAATAGCTGCCAATTCTTCCTCCCAGTATTACGGCTGCACCAAAAAGAAAGCCTTAAAAGATATTTTAAAAGACCTAACGAGAGGATTTGAACGGGAAACCTGCAGTCGAAAAGTAGAGAACTAGTTTCTCATGTCCTATTACCCTACAATGTCAAAATCAACATACGTTTATTGCAGGTTTGACCCATCCAGCCTGGTTCACACCCAGAACACCTCCCATCCACATGGTTACAGGATGAATTCCCAGCTAAACATTGTCCACATGTCTCCTTACATCCAAAACCATAAGTTCCATTTTTACATTCTAATGCAACAAAACAGAGCGGACATATTAACAAGTTTTACACAGTCTACCCTCACGATATTAGCCTAGTTTAAACTAAAACAAAACAAATCTTTTTACTTCTCTGAGTGACATTTAGAAGTTGGTAGAGGAACTAAACCAGTCATTTCATATGAATATGTTCAGAAGTCTATTTACCAGCAGTATGCAACTGTCATGTACATAAGCTAACCGGCATTGGGGAATGAGCCCCATGTTATATCGTATCATGTGACGTAGCACATGAGAACAATTCAGACGAACGCAACTTTAAAAATGATGAATTATGGGAAACATCTAGCATTCCTTAGTCAAAATGTTTCCAACAAAACGAAACGCATTTACTTAGTGCAATATGTGCCTGTTAAATGGACAATAAACGGTAACTAAATTGACAAATACTAAGCCAGTCTTGCTATGGGCCTACGCCGCGGTTGATAAGGGAAGAAATTACTCAGAGTTCCTCACAACTAAAAAGACACAGCTCTGTAATGTGACGTCATTACGTTTCTTGCTGGCCTACAATGCCGTGGACATAACTATATGGCAGTTACATACTTCTAGTAAATAGACTTCTGATATGTTAGATGCGGTGGTCAAAATACGGCAATTTGTGGGTTGTTCGGCTTGAACTAATGATGTATTACATCTTGGTTATATGACAATGAAGGCAAAGACTTGAACAAATATGTTGCAATGCAAATTAAGCTCCAAAATTGGTGAGAAGATAACACATCTAGTGCCAAATGTTGCTTCTTTTTGGATGGTTCCTGGTCCAGTTTTCATGGTCAAAGATTAACGTTGAACATTTAGCGGGGTTTAAAGTTTGTTATTACACAATTCTTCATGGCTTTCCGGCCATACGGGTTTTTTTTGCAAATAAATAAAGTGTCAGGTTAAACTGAGCGAAACATGCCGAATGTCTTTCCTTGCATGATCGCAAAACAAGATAGAGCAAGTAATGGAATGGCAAAAAGAGCAAAGGTGGGTATTTGTTGGTATTTTTCATCCAAATCAATATCTTGAGCTGGAACAACTAGTATAAATTTACTTTCTAATAACAGAAGAAAAACACAAGAAACAACATTGGTTAAATTAAGACCCTTTTGAATCGAATTGCTTGAAGTTAAACTGATAAACGCTCGATCGATCCACGGTTAACCAATCAAACTCATCTGATATTTGCGGGAAATAATCATTTGAAAAAGTGAATTCGTTTAATCCGTAGGTAATATCTGGATGTTTGACTTCTTTCAAATACATATCAAATGCATAAAAAGAAAAATCCACCTTTTTTGTATAAATAAATGGTTTTTCAGTGTCATGCCATGTGATATCCCAGCTATAAGACCAATGAAAGATGTCCCTTTATTTATGATAAACTGAGTCCCCATTCTCAGTCCATTTTGATGCAGAATATAGGTCAGAACATAACAAACAGAAAAATTTAAAACAGTAATATCGATTGTGTTTCTGCATAATTTGAGTTAGATATTGTGTATATAGAAGTAGAAATTTTAAAATTATGTTTCAAGTAGGTTGGCATACTTCGCCATAAAATGGAAACTTATTTATTTCTTTTCGTGTGGACAAAAACTTATGTCCACATGTTGCCTTAGATCCCGGCCATAAGTTCCATCCTTACATTCTTTAAGCAGAAAGGTGAAGTTGGTCTTAAACCTCTTCGCGGGTTATTGCATAATTCACCCTGCTGCGGGGAGGCCAATTCGTTTCTACAGATAAATGAAATTGGCCTCTAGCGGATTCTCGATTGTAAAGGCAAACATACCTGCTTTACATGTGTGACCCATCCAGCCTGGTTTACACCCAGAACACCTCCCATCAACATGATTACAGGATGAATTCTCCCCTAAACATTGACCACATGTCTCCTTACATCCAGGGCCGTAAGTTCCAAACTTACATTCTGTTTAAACCGAAAATAAATATGTGTGATATTGTCATAAACACTTCATTGTTACTTAGTCCAGTATGTCATTTTACGATACCTTACGGTCCATCCCTTCGATCTGTCTAACGCCTGAGACATTGCGAAATTGTTTTGTGTTTGTAAACAAGCAGGCGGCATTAAAATAAGGCTGACAATTTAACAGCCGTTTAATTCTTCGAAATTTCCGACGCAGAAATAGCAAAGTTATATGCACTGCTTTTATATAATATGGAGATCGGTATTTCTTTTTTCTACAAAGTAAATGTCGTTACGAGGTTTTTCATGATGTGAACAGCGAAACGCAAAATGCACAGTTTTAGTAAGATAAACAAGAACTCAAATTGAAGGAAAAGAACTGACTTTCCCATCTCAATTTTTATCTGGTTGAGTTATTCATTAGGAAAGAAAGATAAAAGCAACTACGATCCCGAGTCTTTAGAAAGTCCTGTAAGTCATGACCCTTACAGACTGACCGGCTGTCTTGCCTTGAGATCGGTTGGACCGGAATGAATAGAAAAAGCGTTTTTGCCGACTAACGAAAATCGGACAGTGACCTCTCATTTTTGGATATGTTGAATTTTAATTTATTGCCGCTATGGAGGTTTTGTAGTTTTTCAAAACATTGTTGATATGACTTTTCGGGGAGAGCATTACAACGGAATCTTGGACAAACGAGTGCAGTACTGGCTTACATTTTAGATAAAACTATAGTTTTGTGGTAGTCGTTAGGCCCCGGAAGCTCTGAGAGTGAGAAAAGGCAGAGCGGCAATTTAGGCTGATTTGAACATATATTCTGAGCGAAAACTTTAAAGATCGATATTTTATTATCCTTTTTGACAGAGGAAAATCGGTTTACAGAAAAAAAACTCTAAATAAATTACTCTTTTAGGATCCGAAAGTTTCTGAAAAGTTGCGAAAGTGATTAGATTGCCAAGACCAAGATCATTTTGCATTTACTTCACAAGTTTTGGATTTGCCCATATATGTGGATGCTGTTTTAGAGTTAGACTTGCTTTAGTGTTATAGTGCAATTGTAATCCGTTGGAGGCCCCAATGCTTGCACCGCAATAAGATGTTTTAAATATTGCTATGCCAAATTTTTCTTAGATAATAAGATATACTGTTTTCCGTCCATAAACTACATCAAAACTACCGCACACAACACCATGTCTTACCAAAATATGTTAACTTTCCAATCAGCCCTTTACATTAAGATTTAACTTCTGTGCTGTTATTGTTTTCTTCTTCTTTCTTTTTCTTTCTTCCCTTCTTTTTTTTTCTATTTCTTTTTCTCATTTTTTTTGCCTTTTTTAGGTCCAAAATAAGCTAAATCTGCCACTGACCTTGTACATATTGTTTGTCAAACTCAGGCCAGAAAATCTTCCCATAGTCTTTTTTTCTGATAGTCTCATTCCCAGAAAAAAGTCTTTATCCAAAAAGCAAAATACGAAGGTACCACTATCACACAGCGTCCACTTCTCGTGTTGGAAGCTTAGTTTACAATAACTGTACATATGACCTGGAAAATGAGTTTGTCTTTGATCGGTTTGGAGTCTTTTCAACTACTCAGTTTAATAAGTTCAACCACGGTTGAGTTTTGGGAGCTGTTGCACGTGACGGTATATTTTGTTTACAATATATTCATCCACCGCGACGCATTACAAATGAAACTTCGACACGGAAAAAAATGTTTTATGTTTCTAGCTTTGATTGTACTTATTTAACATACGTAGGTGTTTAATACATAGATTATTGGACTGTATGGTTCTGCATGAACGAGTCCTTGTGCAGCCGGAAAATGCGAGCTATCGACGGTTGTGGTTTTTGCTGTTGCATTTAATCAAGCATAATTTATTTTCACTTTGCTTTTGTGGCGAACTTTCCATATACGCCCCTCATTTGGCAGACAATATACCTGTTTTGCAAGTGTCTTCTGCCCAGCCTGGTTCACACCCAGAACACGTCCCATCCACATGATTACAGGACGAATCCCCAGCTAAACATTGTCCACATGTCTCCATACATCCAGTACCATAAGTTCCAATCTTACATTCTAATCAAGCAAAGAAATATTATTAACGATTTGTCTACAGTCTATCCTCACGATATTGGTTAATTTGTTTGATTGGTGTTAAACGTCGTAATCAGAGATATTTTACTCATATGTCGATGGATTATCCACTTCTTAAAGTGTCTTCCCTAATTACGGTAGAAAACTGATAGTAAACATCGTAAAAACTCACTCATATACAGAAGGGTCGACATACGGACTCGATGCTGTAAATAGTACATCGAAGTAGGATTTCAAAGCGCATACAATAACCAGTAATTAAAGGCCGCGGGTCACACTAGTGGACCCGGATAGTATGGAAGTGGGTAGAGGAACTGAACAACAGGTGATTTCATATGGATGTTTAAAAAAACGTTTTTAAAAAAGGAAAGTCATAACAAAACAAACAGTTATTTTTGGAGGGTTTGTACCAGAAATTATGCCTTTTGCCTAATGCTAAACAAAAGAAACAAAGGTTATTCTGAGCTTACGGAATACGAACCCTTCCTACTTAATAACTGAATAAAGGCTCTAAAGTTACACTTGACATACTTTGTAGCTTTGATGTAGACTAAGACATGGAATGATTAGACTAAACCATGTAACGGTTTACAACAAGCTAGAGCCTTCGTTGTGTTCACAAGCTCGACAATGAAATCAAAGCAAAGCTGCCAATGCATATGAACTGTAGTTACAAGATAGCCAGCAATTTCTTATTGATTGTTTCCAGTCAATATTAAGTTGTTCAAATCTGCTGCACGTATCTTTTTTCCAAGGGGGACATAACTCTTCCGTGAATGTTACCAAACGTTGTTTTTAAATTCAGTCTAACTGTTGGATATATTTTATTATTGCTACCTGTAGATTTAACACTTAGGATATATGATTACTGGATTATAGATTTAACATTTGTGACAGGTAGCTAAATTACGCTTTGCCTTGTATCTAGTCGCCTTTTTTAGTGCGCTGCGTCGGCTACAGTCTATGACGACAACATTTCTAGGAACCACTAGTATCAGACCGAAGATTCTTAATTTCTTGGATATTAAACTGAGCGACCCCAAGAATTTCAATTCGACCGTCTTGATTGAGAAATAATAAAAGCTGATAAATCTTTTTTGTATAAATTGTCGATTGGTGAATTGCCCGCACCTCATGTATAGTTCATTGTCATTGGCTAAAATATTTTTATCGGGATTTTTCATCACTGTTGAAACCGAATCTAACCAGTTCTTGGTGCACGTCCTGTTTTGGTCGGATTTCTTTTCAGAAATATCGTGGATTTAAGGTGTCGTATTGGAGGAGTCTATGCTAAGGGTGACCATGTATACAGTATTGCACAATGACTGGCAACGAGAGTATAGTCTGCTAGGGAAAAAAAGGAAAAAGATATGAATTAGATATACCTGTTTTACAATCATTCCCTCTGTAACCATCGTCGCATGTCAAACCATCCGGCAATGTTTCACATGTTCCTCTGACTGGATTACAGACTCCCGAGCGACAACGTCCGCAAATTTCTTTACAGTCAGCCCCATAAGTTCCATATCCACACACTACAAAATAAACAAATCAGGGAGTGCAGCAGTTATTGACTGGTCATCGAATGTTTGATATATTTAAAATATGTGTGTTTTTTTTATCTTTATTGTTATACCATGGCGATATTTACGAATTTAAAAGCGAAATGTCTTTACTCTGCTTTTAAATACAAGTGAAAAGAAAAAAGCGGTAGTGGAATGAACTACAAAGTATATATTCATTAACCTCATATTTGTATAGTTATTTAATGATACATGCAAGCTGTACTAAGAATGATGCGGATCCCTGCTGTTATGCTGGTGTATATGTCACAATATTATAGTATTAAAACAGAAATACACGAAAGAAGAACAAGCGATTGGTTAGGCCTTGTTAATATCATGTTAGTATAGATACTAATCCCAGGTTTATTCATGTATGTGAGTTCTATGTCACTTTATGGACGTGTTGCGTGGAGACTAAAGACCAACTTCTTTTATACGATTTTGTTATATATCTATTCTTTATGTTGCATTATATAGTAACAAAACCAAAAAAGGCCTATGTTTGATAAAGCCGAGGGAAATGGACATTTTATACCAGTTTCTATATAAGGGTATCGTTTGAATCATGATATTTCTGCCGGTCATTTAATAAAATAATCTTTAAAACATGCTATACATCCTCAAATAAGCTGTACATTAATCATATTTATTACCTTCATTACATGCAGCTCCTTTCCATCCTTTCAAACAACGTGGGTCCCGATATAAACAATGACCGGTCCACCTCTGGCAGTTACCCCCAATACATTGACCACAGCTTCGTTTACAATGCCATCCATATTGTCCATCCCGGCACTCTAACAATGTTTTTATCATTAATGTTGTTTTGTGTGAAAGATTGGTTTAACGATAAAAATAGTGCTTTCGTTATTTTGGGATAACAACAGAAATGTCATGGCTAAAGAAGTGTATTCTTTGTCCTTCATTTAAATATAGGAGGGCATTGTTCCAAATGATCCGAGTGTCTGATTCATATCATAATCACATAAAAAAAATCCAACAAGGTACTTAGTATTCGCTTAGAATTAATTTTCGCGGTATTCGTGGTGTAGCGAGAGCCAAGCTACATAGTACAAATTTGAAGTAACTCCGAGGCTCACCCGAAGAAACTATTATTAAATAAATTTGGTACAATTGGACATTACTTTAGTGGTAATGGAGTCCAGTGGTTTAGTTAACATTGTTCTTAATTCATAATGCTGGCCCTCTTGGCGTTTAACAAAAGACTGACCTTAGTGAGTTCAGTGAGCTATATGAGCGCGTGACAAACAGAACTGGCCAATCATAATTGATCTGAAGCGCGTAACATTAGCATATGAAATAAGAAACGAGATAAACACGTGACTAATAAATTCGAAATAGTAAACAAGCTTTGTATTTATGGAAACGAAAAAAAGTTTCATTTGCGACAATTCGCGAGAAAATTAATTTCCGCGAACAGATGAATATAAAAATTCATATAACGTATTATAAATAGTATAGTTGCTACAATTGAGATGAACACATACACAAGTGATGGGAATGCTGTCAAAGACAAAACACACTTTCTATACTTGTCATAATTAAGAAAAGAAGTTATAGTGTTACAAGTAGTTGTATAGGAAGAAAACTAACAAATAAAATCTACCTGTACAGATAGCCTGGAATCTGTATTTAGGAAAAATTATATTCGGAATGTACGGATACTGTTCATAACCCATTGGAGTTGATTTGACAACGGACTTGGCAACGCATCTATGGGGAACTGTTCATGTCATTACGATTCTCTCTCTTATACATTGAATATTAACCAATACGTATTTAGTTAACGAATTGGCTTTAACATAATTAGAAAAAAAAAACTACCCACAGACTTTGAACACCATTTTGCTAAACAACTGATTATAGATAAAATATAGTACGGCTCGTCTTTATTATTATTTTTTTTACCTTAAATAGTTTGTGCCTCTCATAAATATATACAGAAATGTGCGACATTTAGCGGACTGATTGCCCAAACAATTGTATTAATGGGAAAATACTGACCTGATAGAGATACGACATCTACATAGAATACCAGAAACAACCACAAATAAACTCCACGATCCTTCATCTTCAAAAATGTATTTCACAACAATAGATGGACATATTTGTTTGCTGTCAATTTCAGATAATTTGATTAAAAACCGTCCCGCCGATTCTGCTTTGTTTACAACTTTGGATAATAGTTTCACAATGGTCACACGACAGGGAAGAGGAATATATAATGTGTGTTACAACGTATTATTTATTAGTCATATTTCTACAGCTGAAACATAGTGGAACTTAAATATGGAATACAAGTTTTGCAAACTACTCATCAAACATCAACTAGGCCCTTATAATATAATAATAAAAAAATCTAAACGTTTACGCAAGAGTTTAGTTCAAATTATGTAGATATGTTTGTCTATGCCTGATGTAGCAGGCATTATGTTGCTCGTTATCAGTGTATTTCAAACAGTACTATCGACGATGGTCGTGTGACTTGTAAGCTGGCAACTGTCATCAATATAGGATTTGTTTGCCTGATTGGAGTTTAAAGTCCTACCCATATGACGGACTTTCCACTTCACATTTTGCCTTACTAAAATACTTTGGAAACCCCGAAGGTTAACTGGTAAAAACGCACCCTGGGCATGCCGGAGCGAACTCGTATGACACACTCACATCCCAGAAGTCAACAGACTGACTCGAACTCATCTGCGGCACATCGAAGTAGGATGAGTAGGCCTTGCTAAAATACTTTGGAAACCCCGAAGAAAATCTCGTAAACACCCACACTGGGCTGCGGGAGCGAACTGGTCTGACCCACTCACATCCCAGAAGGGAATGGTCAGATAATAGTTTCACAATGGTCACACGACAGGGAAGAGGCATATATAATGTGTGTTACAGCGTATTATTTATTAGCCATATTTCTACGGATGAAACATAGTGGAACTTAAAGTCCTACCCATATGGCGGACGTTCCACTTCACATTGTGCCTTACTCAAATACTTTAGAAACCCCAAAGGTAAACTGGTTAAAAAAAACCACCCTAGGCATGCCGGAGCGAAACTGTATGACACACTCACATCCCAGAAATCAACAGACTGACTCGAACCCATCTGCGGCACATCGAAGTAGGATCAGTAGGCCGAAACGCTCAACACTGAACCATGACGGGGAGCCATACATTGCAGTTGTAACATCATTTGGGCTTTAAGAGATTCGAGCAAAATAATTTGTTTTCCGAATGCATGAAACCTAACAGTCAACATTCTAGACGCTAATCTCAAAATAAAACACTCATTATCTCTATTTAGGAGGCAAAAACAAATCAACGTTAGTTTTTGCAAGATGAACAAAATAATAATACATAATAAAAACGTATCTAGTTTATATATTGCTGCCCATGATTTCCTGGAACATTTCAAGACATTATCGCACGGATATAATGACCAACGCCAGAGTGATGCGGGTATCAAAAAATCGGAATTACCTCAGGTACCAGATAACCGTATTACGGAGAATGAAGTCTCCACAGCCATTCATTGTTTAAAACACAACAAAGCAGGTTGATAAGATGACATTTGTATTGAACTATTTCTTGAAAGTCAAAACATGTTAATGCCATTCCTAATCAATTACTTATATTCCACTTCATATTATCCTAAAGAATGGAGGAAAGGAGCTATCGTTCCAAAAAGGAGATAAAAGTGCCCCAAGTAATTACAGAGGTATTACTTTAATCAGTCTATTTGCTTAACTGTATTCATCCATTTTTAATAACAGATTAACCAATTGGGCCGAAGATAATAACGTTTTATCAGACTACCAGTATGGATTTCGGAAAGGTAGAAGTACAGTAGATTGTGTTTTCGTTCTTTATAGTATGATAACTCTTTCTATTAGGAAGAGAAATAAATTGTATTGTGCTTTCATAGACTTGGAGAAAGCATTTGATTCGGTAGACAGGTCTTTAATGTTTGATAAACTATAAGAATATGGCTATAACAGTCAGTTATTCAAAGCCATAATAAGTATTTATAATTCTATTAAATGTTGTGTCAGAGCAAATGGCAAATTTTCATCTCTCTTTGATATGCCAATTGGCCGTTGTCACCTTTTATCTTGTCCTTCTATGTAAAGGATGTTTACGTGACCTAAATAACGGATATGATGTTATTAATATTTAGAACGAATTAGAATTGTTTACCCTGTTGTTTGCAGACGATACAGTCGTATTTTCACCTACTTCCAATGGTCTACAAAACCTGTTTGACAAATTTGGTATTTATGGTGATCAATTGAAATTAAGAAATTAGTAAAAAAAAAGAAAAGTTTTTACTATCTTATATACTATAAAAACAAAATGATACATTTTAGATGCTAGTGTTCAGCCAATTCTGTTATATGGATGTGAAATTTAGGGGTTTAGTAATTTATCTGACATTGAATCTGTAAACCATGGATTTGTAAATACGTTATTGGATTACCAAAACGTGCTCCAAATATTCTTGCATACAGTGAGCTCAATGTATACCCATTAAATAATGAATGTAAAGATCACTTTTAAAATATTTGATGTAAATTAATTGGTTCAAAACAATCAATCTCTTACCAATTATATAAAGATCAATGTCAATATAATGATAATAGTAAAGTTTACAATTGGAGTAAGTGTTTGAAAATGTTTGAGAAAATGGTTATTATTTTCTATATTTGCACGAAAATGTAACCGTGAGAAATGTATCATTGCTTAAAAGAACCGTGTGTGACCACGCCGAGCAATCCTGCGAGCGTCAACTAACAGAGTC
>JAVFBW010149718.1:0-21879 GCA_034783835.1 Mopalia ciliata
TTCCTCGGTCGATCGTAAGAGGCGAGAAAAGAGGTTGCTTTCTGTTGCCCTGGTGTTCGCAGAGCTAAAAGGGTAACGGGAAGCAGATTTGTTTGTGATGTTCTGTATTTCTGTCAGTCGTCATATAAGTGAAATACCCTTGAGTACGACGTTAAACACCAATCAAACAAACAAACAAATGAAGTTGTTACTAAACCAACCAAATAAACAAACAAAAAAAAAAACAGCATTTTGTAAAGTACATGAAGGATGTGTCAGTTGTGCTGTGGAATTGTTGTTTGAAAAGTTAGTCCAGAAATACATTTATATTTGCAATACTATATGTTTTGTAGGAGTCGATAAGCTGGCTTCAGCAGAATTAGAATTGGTGGTACTATGTCGTCTAGAACAGGCTGCTATTGCTTGTCAGAAACACCACGCTCCAATGGCTGCTCGTATTGTCCTGTCCGCTCTGAAGATGTTACAGAATTCTGACATTTTCAAGCAATTACCTGACCCACCGAAGCCTGCCAGGTTTGTTTGATTTTATAATTATTGTTCATTCCATTTCACCCCTCTTGTTACGGCAGTATGCAAATTTTTGTTTAGCAGTTATATTTATATATAACATTTCACATTACTGTTATATAACTGATGTACCTTGAGTGCACCAAATAATCATTTATTTTGAGTAAGATTAAATTTAAAACTATGGATTATTTTTCCTTTAATATTTTATGTTTTTGTATTTGTCAGAAAATGTTGTGCAATGTGTTTACCATTTTGCAAATGTTTAACTTTTCAGTACAGATGATATGAACAAAGATGGGTATATTGACTATTTTAATTTAGTAGTTCATGTGGTAGTTTCTGTTCTCATTTGTCTGTAGTTCAATCTGATTAAATAATTTAGATTTAGACTGGCTCTTTGATATTTGTCGCTAAATGTAGATCTGATTAAATCATGAAGCAAACAGGCTTAGAATGCTTGGCCAATGGTCCACATGCATGTGGCTGCTTCCAAAGCTTTGTTACGCTTGAGTATGATGTTTAACCCCAATCAAACAAAATCCATAGCTTTGGTAACATGGGATTCCCTTTGGCCTGCCTTGAAGGCTATATGTATCTTAAGTAATGATTTGTGTTAACTGCAGACTCATGTTACCTGGTTTTAATTGGACAATTCATTGTATTCCCTCCCTTCTGTATTAGTTGTGTTCGCCAACACCTTTTAAAAAGAATTGAATTTTTGATTGACTGGATTTGAATAAAATAACGGTTTGTCAGGTCTTTGATTCATTACAATCTCATGTATTTTAAATGAAAGCACTGATTGAAAATTTTATAAAATATTTTATATTTTTATAAAATATTTAAAAGAGAAACCAGCTAAAATTGAGTTTTTGTTGAATTTAGGTCCCCAACAAGGACTTGTATCCATTTACACAGATCTACAAAGTGACAATGCAAACTGCAGAGTAAATTTAGATCTTGATTTTAATCAGATTGTTTGTAGGTAGGATAGTTTAATAACAACATAGTATCCTTATTTTCACAAGTCAATTAGGATATAGAATGTGCTCCTAGATGAAATAGTTTTTCCATGTCCCATTGAGTTAACTTTGGGCTGGTATTCAAACACAGAGGCTTTACTTAGCACAGGAGGAAAATTATCTTTAAAGCATTATGGAAATGCTTCACATCTTGCTTATGCCAGTGTCAATTGTTGTTGGACTACACAGCCCTGATATAAGTGAAATACCCATAAGCACGGCGTAAAACACCAATCAATCAATGAATCAAACACAGAGGCTAATCAAAAGTTGATACATTTGGAGCTGTTTTCAAGACCGGGCTGAAAGAATTTGCTAAGATTGCTAAAAGCATTGAAGAATCGTAGATGTGTCTGTGCCAGCCTTTTTCGTTTTGATTTAATAAAAAAAAGTTTCATTATACATTCAAGGATCTTCTACTTTTAATATAAAATACTCAATATGTGAATCAACGTTTTTTTAAATTTTTCTCCATCTCCTTGCTTTATCCATAAGATGCATTATCACAGTGCGATTTGTAGTTACGACTTCTGGGGATTCCACTTATTTGCATCATTTTGATTGGTCAAAACATCATCACAAAAAAGAGGACCAATTAAAACATTGTAAATAAGGGGAATCTCCTGAAATCGTTACAACAAGTTGTGGCGTGAGAATGCGCCTATAAGATGCATTATCCCAGTACGATTTGTAGTAACGACTTCTGGGAATTCCCATTATTTGCATCATTTTATTGGTGAGAAGATCATCAAGAAATAGATGTCCAAATTGCAAATAAGGGTAATCCCCTAAAATCCTTACTACAAGTTTCGCCCTGAGAATGTGCCTATAAGCAAAGTGTTGACTTAGTTTGATTTTACTTGTACACACTCCTGAAAGAAGTGTAAAATTTACCTCAAACACAAAATGTAAAATCAAATATTTCTCTCTTAACCCTGCATTGAAGTAAGTCCTTACATAACTTTTATAATTTCTACCCAAGATTTTGAATTTTACTCAAACTTTGGTTGTTTTAAGCAGTTAGCCCTCTGTCTAAGGGTAGTTTGTTTGGGGCATAGCAATGCTGTCTTTTACATAAAAATAAAGGAATACCAGTATTTAGTTTCCACCATAGTAAAACATTTCATTTTTTTATTTTTGCGCTAGTGTCAATTCAATAAAGTTGGAATACACAGCATTTATATTCATGTAAGTGAATACATTTGAGCATGGCATAAAACATGTATCAATCAGTAGTGATATGATTATCAACTTGTCTGTTCACTCACTCATGTTGATTGTATTTTGTATTTTGCCAGACCGTCTTCATTGAAAAGTAAGAGTGGCAGTGGCCATTTAAAGTCCCGAGATATCCCTGTCACGGAAGCAGATAACAGTCAGTTTACATACCAGAATTTCCAGAGTCGATCTCGTCTTGATGCCAGGTTATGGTTACAGTGTCGTCTGGCTCTCGTCAAAAGTCAGCTGATGGAAGTCCGAGGTTTGGGAGATATCAAAGGTACGTGTTTCTTGACTCATATATATTTTATGTTTTAGGACCATTTTGAAAGGTACAACAGTGAAAAAAAACATTGTTCTGAGATCATTTTAAGTAAAATTCATTCTACTTTATAAGCAAGTTCATTTGGTGTTGTTTGTGTTCAACACCATAATAAATCCATTTACAGTAATATTTGTAAACAATTGTTGTGTCCAAAAATATAGACATGCATAATGTTTAGAACCGTATACCTTTTACAAAAACAAATTTGTTCAAAATCAACCCAGGGCCCACAGCCATGGCGTTGTGGTAGCGAGTGCGCTTCCTAAACTGAACCTGCTTCGATTTACCGTTAGCTGGATCGAGTCCGCCGGTCTACCATCAGGTATATGAGTGAGTCACATGGTGTGGCTCCGGCAATCACGGGGGTGGTTTTTCCGATTTTATCTTCCGATTTTCCACCATAATAAGGCTGTGTACAGTTTGAAGTGGACAATCCGTCGTCATATAAGTGAAATACCCTTGAGTGCGACGTTAAACACCAATCAAACAAACAATCAATCAAAATCAACCCAGGCCTCCAACAAGACCTCAGGTTTAGGATCAAAGTAAAGAGCACAATGTGTGTTTCTTTACACAACTTTCTTTGTGACAAATGGCAACAACTAAAATGGCTGTGATTCCTTATCTTCCTTCCAGGTCCTGACAACAAGGTCCTCACAGATTTGGCTGATTGTCGTCAGTACTGTGCTGAAGGTGTGGCTGAGTCTGAAGCATGTGGTGATGTGGAAATGCAAGCAGAGTTCTTCATGCAAGGGGCAGATCTCAACATCATTGAGGGCAAGAGCTTGACCTTTACACTACTAATTCTCCAGGTATCATCCAACATACATTCCCAGGACAGTTTCTGGAAATATTTCCCAGATTCCTATCCCAAATTCTTCTGACCATAATCAAAGTTCTGAATCCGCTTTTAGCTTGATTTTGCCCTGTGAGGGAGCAGGTGGGCCATGGCCCTGCAGAACACTCCCTCGGCTTCCTCGGTCAATCGTAAGAGGCGAGAAAAAAGGTTGCTTTCTGTTGCCCTGGTGTTCTAAAAGCTAAAGGGTAACAGGAAGCAGATTAGTTTCCGTCGTCATATAAGTGAAATACCCTTGGGTACGACGTTTAACACCAATCAAACAAACAAGATTTCGCTTGATTTTACCAGGAATTTATGAAATAGTAATATCGACATTAATTTGGGCTTGAAAAAGTTTGGGCGCCCATGTGTTTTCCGTAACTAAAATGACTCTGGATACTTTTCTGATTCCATGTGTTCACTGGAATATCTTTATGAGTTTGATGGTTGACAGACATATAATGTGAAATGTTTTGAAAATATTTTGTCTGACCAAAAACAAACATGACCTGTTCAGAATGTATTATGATGCAACATAAAACTAAACTTGACTTTAGAACATGCTTAGGACAATATTATAAGGTCCTTGGGCATTTAGTATCAATCTAATATCATATAAGCAGGAGTAAAAGGTGCACAACAAACTATAGTTTTACGAAAGAAATTGTATTAAATATAAAAAAAGATTAACATACATCTCCATGTTATTTAATTTAAATTGATTCTCTCTCACTTGAATACCAGTCTGTAATCATTGTTTTCTTGCCACAGGATATAATAAAAATGTTGGGAGAGTTACCTCACCTGTCCCTGGCTGGGGAGAATCTCTTGGCTACCAGTCTGATGTTACTCACAGATCTTGAGGGAGCTAGTTCTTCTCCTGGTGGGCTCGACCAAACCAAACAACTGAAATCATATCTCAAATGCCAGCAAGTGTTACTAAAACAGGTACAAGAAAATAAGTTTTTTATTATCTTACATTGTATAGTGAAGGAACTTGCCTATTTAAAAAAAACACATTTTTTTTTTTCAAATTTGGTGGAATTTGAAACAATTCTGTCACCAGTACTTTATGTTGTAAGGTTTTTTGAGATTTTGTGTGCTACTAAAATATCAATCAGTAAATAGTTAATTTTATTTATTTATTCGCAAGTTTTGGTTATATTGAGCACTTTAAACAGGACATTTTGTTAATCACGGTGAAGCCGTTGTCTACAAATTCTATTCAATTTTTGTTTACTGAACAAGTGACTGATTTAAAGGGGAAAGATTTTATACTTAACAGAACTTCACAAATGTACCAGTTGAACAAAATCAAGACAAGGGCTTCATCGGGCTTAATGAAAACGTACGTTCGAATGCGCCTTTTAAACCTAGTCAGAAGTGATCCGAAATCATAGGGTCTATGAAGGCATGTCACAGTTTGGAGTTGGAGGCTTTTACTTTTTTTCTGTCCCAAAAAGCAGCATAATTCTTACACATTTTTTTTTATGAATAAGAATTCTGAATAACACAGATGATTTATATGGATGTTTTAGATGGAAGACTTAGGGGAGGCTATTGAACATTATTATCCTATTGGAGAGAGGCCTCATTTCTCTAGTCCAGCCAGTCCAATACAAAACCTCTATCTCCCACACATGATCCGATTGGCTCAAGTGAAACTACGTATTGGCTACACAATGACCAGACATACGGCCTCACTTAGCTCTCAAAAGTAAGTTTATAACGTGTGGATTTGTCTTTGTAATTGAAACAAAATGCTATTTATGGCATTATTTGATACATACTAGATTATACATGTGCATTTTATAATTAGGGAAAAAATTATGAATGAGATTATTGTGTGTAAAGAAAATTTAATTAATGGGTAAGGCTGGTCAATTACATAAAGATTTAACTATCATATTTAAACTGCAAAATGGTAAAAATTTACAAAAGTGTATTTTTGTTAACTTCCATTGAGTTTAGAGTTGCCAGGAGCCCTGCACTTATCGTGTCAAAACTGATATGAAAATGAACACATTATCTGATTAATATGGTAATAGATGCAAATAAAATGTAGGCATATGTTGGAATACATTGAAACCTGGTTTGATGGAATTGATGAACTTTCCCTTTTAACCTCTGTGTCACAATTGTTTTTCAAATGGGATTTCACCCAATGAATTTGATGCCTGTGTATTTGTACATACCATAATCTAAGATAATATACACAATACTGATATATTTGTCATTATTTTCTCTTTCTAGTGAGTCTATTAATGATTTGGAGGTACATTGGGGTGAATGTTTGGGCGTGTTAATGACCGCACTGCAGCTAAGTCAAGTCAGCCTAAACAGACAGGCACATCTGGAGGCTGATATACTCCTCAATATAGGTCAGTGTCATTGTTTCAAATTCTTTCTAACGCAATAAGGAATTGTTAGTTACAATTCATTCATATGTATATTATCATACAAAGTTGATCCAAATGAAGAAATTTTGACACTCCAAATGATCTAAATCTTTTGTCACACTGTTAGCTAGAGAGTTTGAGCGCTTCTTATCTACAGCAAGATCTGATGCATTGTGGGAGACGGGGACCAGGCTAGGAAAATGGCGTTACAACCACA
Organism: Mopalia ciliata; assembly: GCA_034783835.1. Taxonomy (NCBI): domain Eukaryota; kingdom Metazoa; phylum Mollusca; class Polyplacophora; order Chitonida; family Mopaliidae; genus Mopalia; species Mopalia ciliata. The sequence continues at coordinate 6,530 of JAVFBW010149718.1, forward strand.
TGTAATTGGGCTGTGATGTTGCACTTTTTTAACAGTGCTACTGTATTATTTAAGGTTGCAATTGCTATACCAAATGTATTCCAATGTTCAGATTGTAAAACTTTATGAACACATAAAAGTCGGTAATCGTAAAAACTTAAAATTACACTGTTAGAAGCGCTCAAACTCTGTATCTCTAGATAAGGCTACATGATATGATAGATGATAGAGATACAGAACTCTGCATCTATCAAACTGTATGCAGACAGTTTTGTCATATTTTTTTATGTTTTTTGCTATTGTCAAATGTTTGTTATTGGTGACTTCAATAGGTGTTTCATTCACTTACTGGCAGGTGGTTGGAGGGGAACAAGAAACTGATCTGTTTGTGGTGTCTGTATTGTGTTCTGTTGTCGTCCTGTATTTGTCTTGCCAGTGGTGTCAAGGATGGTTTCCTTCACCCATTGGGCTGGCACGTCGTCATATAAGTGAAATACCCTTGAGTAGGACATTAATCCCAATCAAACAAACAAACAAACAAACCTTCACTTACTGGGCTGGAATATCATCTTATGAATAAAATATACTTAAATATAGGGGCCCTACAATAAAACCCGTAAAAAAAAAAAAACAACAAAAAAGCTTGATCCTGGAAATCTTGTTCTATGTTGTGTTTTTTTTTTAATTTAAATATCATTGTTGAGATATTTCTGTTTCTGTTTCTTTTGGCCAGCTAATCGATTATTATCGCAACAGCTTGTCTATGTTTTTTTCAAGTAAATGTTATGTTGATTTTGTGTGTGTAGGTAAGGTAGAAAGACAATTGGTGATGTTAGGACGGTATCAACCCAGACATGCCGTATCCACTCTACTCGATGCCATCAAGATCAGTTACGCCAACAACCATGACCTTGGGTCAGTATATTATACCGCCATTCAATAAATCTCACCACAATTTACAAACTAAGTTGATAAAAGTAAGCTAACTTTGCTAAGCTAAATTTCCTGGCCGTACCTATATTTAATTGTATTTATATGTTGATTTAACATGTGTTAAATTATATGTTCATATTTATAAAATCTTTTGGTTGATCACAGAATGTCTTACACTATGTCAGTGAATGTGTAAGGGAATTATTTGATTTTGAGCATTAAATTCTTTTACAGTCAGAAAGTTTGTTGTGGAAAATTTTACAATAAAATCAGGTGTCTTTTCAATTTATCATTTGTATATAGCTATTACATTATTAATATACTTTTTTTGGTAGATTTAGTTCATCGATTTTCACACTTTAAGAATATTATTAAATTCATTTCAGTTTATTTTATGGGTTAATTCTTACTCATTTACAGACTGATCCGCCAAGGTTACTTGGAGATTGCTCTCACATATCTCTACAGCAGTGGTTTGATTGGTCGATTAGGCTCAGCCAATGAGGGACAGTCGGACAGTGATGGAGAAAGCTCATTGGTCAGTCGACCTTCCTCACAGAAGAAATCTGCCAAACGTTGGAAGGTAATGTTATTTGATGAGCAAAATTTTGTATCAAGTTAAAATTTAAGCAGAAATTGAAATGTAGACTACCAAATTAACTGACTTAATGAACATAAATAAATTAAATAAGATTTGGATAAATCTTGCCGAGAATACAACCATGAAAATATATTTTGATTGTCAACAGAGTAAAAAGGAACGAAGCTTTAGTCGATCTAAGGAAGAGATTGGAGATTCTGAGCGTGAGCGACGAGCTGCATGGTTGGCTATTAGATGTGCAGCTGCTGTGGCTCAGGCCCAGAGGTCAAGGTCATTGCTATGTGGAGATACAAATATTACATCCCAGCAGCTCTCAGCAAAAGCCCTCAAGGAGCTTCCAGAGTTTATATCTGTTGACTTGCTCAGTCCCTATGTCCTCGGGAAGAAAAAGACAGTTTTTAAGAGTAAGTTTATATGTTGTTTGAACTTATTTTCATCAGCAGTGATTGTAAACTGCATTACAGTTGTTGAATAACATTCTTTTCTTGCATAAACTTGATATTGTTTTCGCCCATCCTTACAAATGGAGCCTGCAGCTGTGACTCAGGGATTATTGTGCCCACCTTCTGCTCCTACTTTGATATACGGCTCATGTGTTTGAGTCCATCTGTTGACATTGGTTATATGAGTAAGTCACATGATGTTGCTCAGCTATGCTGGAGTGGTTTTTACAAAGTTACCTGCTGTATTTAAAAAATGCACAGAAGAAGTGTGTAAAATTATGACTGTGTCACAAAGGTCTGAGTATAGAAAGTGTGCGTTTGTGTATAAGACTCTTCATGGAGATACACCACAATACATACATGAACTATTCACATACAAAAATGAACTTTCCACATGCACAACAAGATCAACAGATAAAAATCTCCTGTTTGTACCAAAATCTAAACTTAACATTACTCAAACTGGTTTCCGATATACAGGAGTAAACGCTTTTAACAAACTAAGTGACGACACCAAAAATGCACAAACACTGATATCTTTCAGAAGTAAATATTTTAAAGATTTTAAATATGGTCAATTTGATATTGCATTTGATATCTAATTTTTATCTTTGGAAATTCTATAGAAATGCTTTCTATCTACATCGTAACTTACTTGTCTATATATATTTCTAGTTTTTTGTACAGTATTATATCTTTTAAAACAATTTAAAAATATTTATTCCTATCAATCATATTATTTATATGTATATATTTGTATTGTTATTGTTATGTGGAGGGCCCTGGATTAGATAAGCTGCAGCTTACCAGGTGGCTTCAAAACTGTAAACCCTCTTTAAATAAAGTTTATTATTATTATTATTATTATTATTATAATACATCGTTATGTTACTGAATTTGATTTCAGCTTTCAACCCCAATCAAACAACCAACTATTAATGATTTTGTTTCTTTCATCAGATGAACTCGAAGAGGAGTTGTCTTCCATGGTTGATGTCAAAGAAGAACAACAGGTGGAAACTTATGACGATGAGGTGTCAAAGGTCAAGGCAGCAGGATCAGATCTCAGTTTGATCCATCTCCTTGGTAAATCGTCTTATTTGACAGTACTTTTATAGTGGCGAAATATTTCTACAGTGTTAAATTCTGTTCACTGAGCGGTTATTGAATAGATGGTTGACTAGTATATCATTCTCGATCAACCTGTGCCATATCTGGTGGAAGCACAGCTTAAATAGGCCTACAGCATAACTATAGCAAGATAAACTTAGAACCAGTATAATTACAGTGACTGTATTCACTTCAAAACAGCCATATGGCTTAGCAGTTGGTTTGAAGAGTAGCAATGCCCAATTAACTTTCCAACCTTATGGAAACGTTTCACATGTTGGTTGTGCCAGGTTAAATTATTGTTAGAATACACCCCCGTCATATAAGTGAAATACCCACAGCGTAAAATGCCAATCAATCAGTTACAAACATATTTTTTACTTAATCGTAAAACACAGTAAATGGGCTGGTGAAATATCGCAGTTAAATTGTTGATTTAAATTATGGCTTTCCTGTTTTAGGATACCAGAGTCTCTTGCAACGATTATGCTGTACAAACACCATCCCTCCATCCAATGAAAGTGAGGGCGATGATAAAAACCAGAAAGCGGGCTCTCTGATTGGTTTTGACCTGGGTTTCATCAGTCACTCAAACATGTACACAGGGTTAAATTCTGAGGTTGTTCGTACCATGATGAATGGCAGCACTTGGGCCATTAGACTGAACCACCTTCACGACTTTCTGTCAAGACACGTACCTGTGTACGCCACAAACTGCTGTGCGGTATACCCGCCAGATATGTTAGAGCTTCCAATCAGCCCAAATATCTCGGCAACGGAGCTCAGCCTGATTTACCCATCCTACTCGGATAACGTACTGGATATCATGAGCTCTGTGGAGATACAGATCCAAGCTACAGACAGTGGCACATCACAGGACACCATGTCTGCCCCCAGAACACCAGTTCCTCCAGGATCCAGGACAGACTTCTTTAAACCTGGAGACAAGTCAGTGACATCAGCCTCGGAAAATGATCTATGTATTCAATGGTACCAGCCTAACTTAGAGGAATGTGACCTTACTCGTAAACGTCTCATGTTGCTGTACTCTATCAGCAAGAAGGGAGGAAGTGCTTCGTCAGGGGTTCAGACAGGACAAATCTGGGTGTCATTGGCAGACTTAATTGATTTACATGACAGGTTTGTGATCTGTTTTTGCTTTGAGGTTAAAATGGATTATAACATTCAAAATTACAGTGTTCCAACCTTGTTCCAACCTTTTTTCAAAACTGTTCACTTGTAGACCGTAGCACAAGTTTATGTTTTGTTCGAATATTAAACTATTGGTAATATTAGGGTCATATCAGTTTCCGGGGAAAAGACAACACAATAATATTAAGATAACAAAATGTTCATACAGGAATAAAGATTATCGTGTCAGTTACTTATGCATGTACATGTTTTGAATAAGTTTGCTGTGTTTTTAGATTATCAATGTTGTCTCAGAAAGGGAGATAATCGTGTCAGTTACTTATGCATGTACATGTTATTAAGAAGTTTGCTGTGTTTTTAGATTATCAATGTTGTCCCAGAAAGGGGAGATAATCGTGTCAGTTACTTATGCATGTACATGTTATTAAGAAGTTTGCTGTGTTTTTAGGTTATCAGTGTTGTCCCAGAAAGGGGAGATATCATTGATTGATAAACCCAAGAAAGAAAACATCACGCCGACCCCTACTCCAACTCCAACCAAATCTAAGAAATCGCAGAGGATCAAAGCCCTTTCTCCCAAAGTACAGAGAGATGAACATCTGGAGGTAAGTTCAGTTTCAGCTACGGTTTTGCTAAAAAATATTATTTAATGAACTTTTTTCATAAAGAAGTAAGACAAGGATTAGGGAAAACAATCTGAGGAAACTCCCATCTAAATTCAGTAAGCTCCCTACTTATGGAGTTTTGAATTTAGAACATTATCCTCTACCAAAAAAACACAACATATTTTCTTATTATGACCTAATGATGACATACATCGCCCCAATTATTTGCGGAAATTAACGTGCAATGGCCTGGCATAGCGTTTGAGAGTTCATCTTTTATAGAAACTCTTGCGAGAATAAGATTGCATATGGCAGTGTCCTGACCACCACTCAAGTTCATGACCTCAAGGTCAAGGTCTACAAATATATTTTGTTCATATTTGTTTCGGTTATAAATCTTCTTATAGATTTTCACATATCGCACAAAAAAATGTCCAGGTGTGCTGTGACAATCACAAGTGGTTGTAACCCATGGTCAAGGTTTTATATACACATGACTTCCAATGTCATTAATAGTCAACACTTATATCTTTCTCCTGAGCTGATTAGATTTCAAGTTCATTTTGTCCCTATGCTTTCTGTTTTTCCATTTGTTTTTTTACTTAATTTCATGGAATTTACCCGAAGTTTTTCTTTTGACGGGATTAGATTTCCAACATAACCATTGTATCTTTAGATCTAAAGGATAGTTAACTTAGGGCTCCGATCAATTTTACCCTTCACTGTACATATTTTTGTAGAACCTATTGAAGCAGTGTATAGATGACTGTAGTGGCTTGTTGAGTGGACAGATAGCTGAGGGTGGAGGAGATGGAACTGTGTCAGAAATTTCACAACCTGAGGTATGAATAAAAAGTTTAATCTGCTCTTTACTTGGCATGCGTCCAGTAAGATATCTGCCCACTCGTCATGTAATTGTGTTCAGTTTGGTAAGAAATTTTAACTGATTAACTGATACTATCCCCCTTACTTAAAGTCAGCCTAGGCCAGGGACTATGGCTCAGTGGTTATGAGTGTGCTTCCCAAACTGAACCTGCTTTGATTTACTGTTCACAGGATCGAGTCCGCCTGTCGACCATCATGTATATGAGTGAGTCACATTTTGTGGCTCTGGCAATCACAGGGGTGCTTTTTATGAGGTTTCCTCTTGGTTTATATAAGTGAAAGTACAACGTTAAACACCAATCAAACAAACAAACAAATAAAGCCAGCATAGGACCATATTTACTGGTCAGTGTACGGTCATCTGATTAAATCTGAGGTTAATAGGTCCTGCTGACCAATGACTGAGCAGTTCCTTCAAACATTGGATGAGATATACTTAGGATTTTGGGGGGAACATGGTTTAGTGTTTTTTGGTCAGACCTTTCCTGACATTGGAAACGCCTAATCTCATTGAAAGCTGTTAACTATGTGACAGTCAGATCTGAGTCAATCTGACAAGTCAGATTCGAGGAGTTAATTTGGTTATGATTTCAGTTAGAATTTCCATAACATTTGCTTTAGCAATGTTTACAGCTGTGACAAAAATTCACCATGATAATAGTTCTGTTGACTGGTGCTGTGGCGACACGTGCTAATCTGGCTTTTTTTCTGGCGATAATTATACTGGGCCAATTGGTCTAGCAACAATTGCCCTAGCACCATTGGAACCCTGTGACTTACTCAGACATCATCTGCTTGTGAGCCCTGGTTTTTACATGGTTTCTTCTCATGTGAAGTGGACAATCCGTCATATAAAGTAAATACTATTGAGTACGCTTTAGGCAAACTATTTTAGACCACTTAAGGCGAACTGTTTAAAAAGACATAAGAAGAACTGTTTAGGGCCACCCAAGAGATATTCTTTAGATCACTTAGGAGATATGTTTTAGATCACTGTAGGCAAATTGTTTTATACCACTTTAGGCAAACTGTTTAAGGCTATTTCGGGCAAACTGTTTCAAAACACTTAAGTGAAATGTTTTAGATCAATTTAAATGAACTGTTATAGGCCACTTTGGTTAAACTGTCTTAAACCTCTTTAGTCAAATGTTTTAGACCATTTTAGGCAAACTATTTAAGACCAATTTAGACGAGTTCTTTTAGACCACTGTAGGCAAACTTTTTAGACCAATTTAAATGAATTAAGATCCTGATTTCTGTACGTACATTTTCTTTACCCATTTTGTGTGACACAATCTGTTTTCATTTCAGTTTCCCTTCGAGGTGACACGCACAAATTTGAAGAACTTTGAGATGTTGTTTGACCCAAGCTTTGGTTTGAATTTGAAAGGCGGGGACCTCATGAGCTGGGTGATGAAGCAATTTCTGTAGAAGGAATAAGATGTATTTTTTGCTGGCACACGTTGTAAATTCGTTAAAGGATATCAGGATTTGGTTTCATCTCAATATGTCCTACTGAAATAATGAGAATACAATCATATTTTACGACTACTAGTTATCACAAGAAAGGCATGTTAACAATGTCTCATCCTTTATGTATGATAATGTTTTTTATATTGTGCCAGGCAGTTGGGTTGAGCTTCTCATTGCCCTTAGATCTGCACCAGGGGCAATACAAAGCAGATTGTCTCGTCTCCTTGCACAGTTTGCACCAGGCATGTCCTGTACATGTAAGTATTATCTGATGCTAGGGGCGTCATGAGTGGTTTCATTCACCCATAGGAGCGGGTGGCCCATGGCTTTGCAGAATACTCGGTCGATCTAAGAGGTGAGAAAAGAGGTTGCTTTCAGTTGCCCTGGTGTTCAAAGAGCTTAAGGGTAACGGAAAGCAGATTTGTTTATGATGTTCTGTATTTGTGTCCGTCGTCATATAACTGAAATACCCTTGAGTACGACGTTAAACGCCAATCAAACAAACAAACAAACAAAACATTCACCCATAAGCTGACACATGCATATATATGGGGTCCCGCAGCCGTGGCTTGGTGGTAGCACTTCCTAAACAGAACCTTCTTCGCTTTACCGTTCACTGGATCAAGTCCCCCTGTCAAGTGAGTCAGATGTTGTGGCTCCTGGAATCGCGGGGTTTTTTTTTTTTTAGGTTTCCTCCCGGTTATCCAATGTAATAAGGCTGTATACAGTGTGATTTGGACAATCCGTCATCATATAAGTGAAATACCTTTGAGTACAATGTTAAACACCAATCAAACAAACAAACAAACAAACCTTCACCCATAAACTGTTACATGCTTTTTTAGAATTTCTGAAAGTGCACCAAAACCCCCCAATCCAGCTAAAAAAAATGTATATATCACGAAGTCTTGATATTAGTTTTCAAGTGTTAATTGTGACTTGTTTTTTTTCTTTCTTGTTTCTTGTTTATAGAATGCTATAATTTTAAAGGACTTGTTAATTCAAGCATGTCTTGTTTTTTATTATTGTATATTTCTGTTATGTATAGTTTTGAATGTTTAAAAGTTTTTGTAGTAATAAGTTAATTTTCCAGAATTTGAGTTTTAACAAAGGGTTGTCTGTTATCTGGTTTTCCTTGAAATTTAACTATTTACAAATATTTATGTATATAATTTCTATAAATACAATGTTATCACTTTCTATTTCAATTCCGTCCAGTTATGATATTTATGTTATATTTATTCAGCTATTGAAATGCAATTGATCTTTAACACATATTAAATCTTTATGAAGTTCAAATGATAAATCGTGTTTTGTATTAATTACCAAATTGATCTCCCAACCTGACACAGCATTACAGGTTAAAAAGAATCAAATAGAAAACTGGTTTGAACAGATATTAGACATCAAGCACAAAACTGATCTGAAAAGATGTTGTCTTAGTCTGCTTTCGTGTGAGCAGCCCGATTTGTGAGTGATGACCATCTAGATTTGTGTTTGGTGACCATCTAGATTTGTGTGTGGTGACCATCTAGATTTGTGTGTGGTAATCATCTAGATTTGTGTGTGGTTATCATCTAGATTTGTGTTTGGTGACCATCTAGATGTGTGTGTGGTAACAAGCCTGATTTGTGTGTGATGACCATCTAGATTTGTGTGTGGTGACCATCTAGATTTGTGTGTGGTAACCAGCCTGATTTTTGTGTGGTAACCAGCCTGATTTGTGTGTGATGATCATCTAGATTTGTGTGTGGTAACCAGTCTGATTTGTGAGTGATGACCATCTAGATTTGTGTGTGGTGACCATCTAGACTTGTGTGTGGTGAGTCAGTGACCATCTAGATTTGTGTGTGATGACCATCTAGATTTGTGTGTGGTAACCATCTAGATTTGTGTGTGATGACCATCTAGATTTGTTTGTGGTAACCATCTAGATTTTTGCGTTGCAACCAGTCTGATTTGTGTGTAATGACCAACCTGATTTGTGTGTCAGTGTGGTGACCAACCGGATTTGTGTGTGATGGTATTTAGATTTGTGTGTGGTTATCAGCCTGATTTGTGTGTGATGACATCTAGATTTGTGTGTGGTGACCAGCCTGATTTGTGTAGTGACCAATCTGATTTGTGTGTGGTGACCAGCCTGATTTGTGTAGTGACCAATCTGATTTGTGTGTTGTGACCCCTCTGATTTGTGTGTGATGACCAGTCTGATTTGTGTGTGGTGACCACTCTGATTTGTATGTGGTGACCAGCCTTATTTATCTGTGGTGATTATCTAGACTTATTTTACACACTATTCTTTACTGCAAACAATCTTTGTAACACAAATGACAAGCGAAACCTTATCAAAAGAGGATGAAATAAAAATCGTGCTTCTACAGCTTATGTTAAACTTTGTTGGGCAAACATATGGATGCCCAGAACTATAATGTAGACAGGTTCGTTTTTTCAGATCAATGGGTGCTGTGAAGGTTGTCCAAAACTACACACCTAATCTATACAGGCCTTGAGATAACACATTTAATTTAAAGCTTGAAATAGCAGAAATATGTCAAGATAAGATAATTCTTTGTTTTAGATTTTTTATTATTTGGCCCGTGGCAGTCGCCTGGTGGTAGCGTGCACGCTTACTAAACTGAACCTGCTTCAATGCACTGTTCACAGGATCAAGTCCGCCTGTCGACCATCAGGTATATGAGCGAGTAGCATGTTCTAGCTTCGGCAATATCAGGGGTGGTTTTTAAGAGGTTTTCTCTCGGTTTTCCACCATAATAAGGCTAGGTGCAGTGTGAAGTGGGCAATCCATTGTCATATAAGTGAAATTCCCTTGAGTACAACGTTAAACCCCAAACAAACAAATATTATTATTTGTTTTCATGGACTATTTCATGAATATTTTTCAAAGCTGATAAATTTAACCTAGAATTTAAATGTCTTTAAAAAATACATTTTTTCCAAGGGAGATAATTTAGTTTCTCAAGCCTCACACACAGGAGGCCAAAAGATGCTTACATACATGTAATTTGATCACACTACATATGGTTTCGGGGGAGATTTGTAAATTGTCTTCACACTTTGAAACTATTCCAAGTGTGATATTGATTACATCAGGTTCTTTTATACTCGTCCCTCGGCACATTTTTTTTCAATTCCTTTAAAGTCCTACAGGTTCAACAACACAGTGCTCACTTTTTTATACCGATATCAATAAATTTGGGCAGTAAAAATAGATCCTCTTAGTTTGGTCATTTCAAATCAATCATTCCGATCGTGTTCCGAAAAGGGGACTTAATTTTAGGGTATACATGAATTTGAATAGAACATATAGCAGTCTTCAAAAATATTATTCTCAGTGTCAAAGTTAAACTTTTCTTGTTAAGAGCCAAATGAAAATATCATATATGATGGTGTTTTATAGCATTTGCATCATATATATCTCAATATCATTTGTAATTTTTCAACAGATGTGTTATTTTTAATTAATGTCGTTTTAGTTTTGTCATGGTTTTAGTGTAAATTCAATTGAATTTTTGGTATAATTTAGACCCCATCTCCAGATCTCCCAGCAAAGGTTAAGGACAGCGCTTCCTGGTGCTAAGGGGTCCGTTTCTCGAAGCGCTATAATATTTAATCCGCTATTAGATGATGTCATGCCATGTTGAAGTTCTATCTCTAACTTTGTATCAGCGGCTGATTGTCTTTCAAGCAGCTGGTCCCATAAGTATATAAGCACATGTGAGTCTTATGTGGCTTCCACAATCAGAGGAGTTGTTGAGCTAGAGGGCGGCTGGTTGCTCCATTAAAATTAAAATTAATTCGCTATTAGATGACATCATGCCATGTTAAAATTCTATCTCTCACCCAGTATTACCGATTTAATCTGGTGTTAGCAGCTAATCGTTGTTTGCGCAACTGGCCCCTGGGAGCTAAAAGACGGTGCAAATGCCTTGTGTGCGAGGGGCTCATGGAAGATTGTTACTTTTGCATTAAATGACCCTCCTCAATAAATAAAGTATTATTTTTATTGAGGATATTTGAAAAAGATCAACAAAGAACTGTGTTAAAAAAGGTTTTAGAAATACTGTTTTTCTTTCCATCTGAATCATCACAAAGCATGGTTAGCAAAAATCATCTTTCTCTTTTCCATACTTGCTGAGTTTTTAGTACGATTTAGTAAGTTACCAATTTCTCTCTCTCGATATTTGATCATAACCCGATAATGATACATAGTAAGGTCACTGTTTATTTTTAAATTATTCAACTAATAAATTTGAATTTTTTTTTTTAAATAAAAATTATCCATTTAACAGATCACTAGTTTTATTTCCGCCTACGACCTTGACAATAACATAATTTTGCCCATGAAACATAAATAAAATTGGTGTGGCCTTATTGAACTTAAGTATATAGGTGGGGGGAAATGTCCGCGGGGGAAAATGTCCAGGGGGAAATGTCCTGGATTCCTAAAAGACAGTCCTCATATTGCATCCTTTTTTTGCTCAGTTTTGGTTTGTTGCTGATGTAAAGGGTTTACATAACCCACAGGAATGCAGTCGTGTGAGTGAAATAACTTTAAGTATGGCGTTTAACATCAAAGAAACCAATCATAACTCCCATCAATTATTCCACTTGGTTTTAAAAATTTTGTTTACAACAAGTAAAAGTGAAAACACATTGCCAAATATCGCAGCTGACAAACTTTAGTGTTCCAAGTAACACCGACGAAGACAACAGATTAGCAATTAGCTGTAGGTGTCTGATGGTGATACTAACAGAAGTTAGGACCAAAACTGATGAAAGAATCGGGTTTGCATAAAACCCAAATCAAACATGCTTAAGGTTATTTCACTCTCACGACGGGGTGAAAGAAACCACCCTCAACAATACTGGCAACAAAGAGAGATAGGATGTAATAAAAATATCAGCTTTGTGTTGTCCCAAAGTAACAAGTGAACATTGAGACTGAGCAAAAGTGAATACAGGTTTTGACAAATGTAAATGTTTTATTTTATAATTCGGGATTCATTTTTGGGCCAATGACCCATTGTAAAACATTTAACAATGGCACACAGTACAGAATGATAACAATGACACATGAGGTTAAATATGAAAAAAAGGAAGCACCCGTCACTGTAGTATTATACTTGATGGCACTATTAATTCGAATCATTTGTAACTTCTTGTACCCCACTTACATCAAATGTTGTACAAGAAAAGTTTGACGCATGAAATGATGGCACTTTATTGTGGTCTCTGTAGAAATATAAATCCAAGAAAATAATGGTAAATTTTCTGTAACAAACATTTTAGGAAAGTGGCCTAAACAATATTCATTCTTTAAGCAGTCATGCCAAAAACTTGCACTTAACAATCATAGCTTTTCTATAGAATTATTGAATTCCTTCCCTGAGGCACATTTCTTATCACCGGTTGCTACAGGTCCCTTCTTTCAATCTCGTAGTTCTACTTTTCAGGGTTACAGCACTATGTTATTCCGCAACAAAAATAAAAAATATCTTAACACATTGATTCCCAATAGTTTTAGTATGTACACGTTCAGTCAAATAATCAACAATTTACAATCGAATGTATCGTTTCAACCATAATTTCTAAGTATATATCTATTTTATTAACTAACAAATCACAAATGTATATTCACTTCAAATCATATAGTTAGCAGGTGGGTGTTTCAGAAAAAATATATTTTTTTCAACAGAAACTAATCTTAATAAAGAGTCCAACAAACTAAGCTTTTATAAGTATTGACATATTAACAAACTGCCTCCTTAATTTGTGTACATCTAATCCAATCTAATTAAAACCAGATCTAAAAACAATCCCAGTGTTTTGTTTGTCCCTATATTGAGATCTAACTCATCACTCTACTTACACTGTTCAAATAGGTCAAGTTTACTGGGGTTCATGAAAGGTCACAGTGTCAGTTGTCCAATAAAAACCTAGATAGCATGGGGCCATGGTGAACACCACATTCTTGTGCGTGCATGTACTTATTGGTCATGTAAAAATAGGCAGTCGTCGAAACTTCAGTTGGCCTAAATCTTCGGCTTTTACAAACCAGAATTGAGAAGCCGCAAGACTAACCATAATGTCAACCCAACATATGCTGTATGCACCCAAATCAAAATTGTGCGTGCATACATGTAGTATCCACCGAACTGTTTTTTCTTCAAATTGAACCCCTGATATAATAATATTTGGTATTTCCACAAGTTTAAAAGTTATTAAAATCTAATTAAAATCAGACCTTAAAAACGCTCCCAGAATTAAATTGACCTGATTGGTCGATTGAATCTAACATTATGGTTAGTATCAAGCACACATATTACAAATGAGCCAATCTACAGGTAAGCTTCTACATGTATATATCTAAATGAACACAACCAAGCAGAAATGTTTGCGTTATGATAAACTTCCTGTTAAAATGTTGGGAGGATCAAATGATAATCAATTGTAACTTTGATAACTTCAAAAATCTTTTGGATGCAAGGTGTGCATACATATTTCAAAATTGGATACACAAGGTGAACTTCACCAGTGCACTTATGCCCCATGATAATGAACACTGAACATGGATTGGGTATAAACAGCAAAGACATAATTGTTAGATAACATAACTACATGTATGTACATTGTACAACTGCTCCTCAGTTATCTCCCCTTAGAAGCTGTAATGAGGTAAACATGTTATGTGTGGCTTAATTTCCACTGATCAGTTTAAAACGTAAAAGAGTATGGTGATAAACAATAGTAAAAACAACAGCAGTAAACTGAAATATAAACTACTGAAGATGGTTTAAACAGACTGAGTAACTTATTAATCATTCTTTGGAATTGTCACCATACTTTAGTTTAACATGTCAAATGTGCCAATGAGATCTCTGTCTACATCCTTTACTTAACCTTCCAAAATACCAGTCCAGCATCCACACCTGGTCTTTTCCATGCAAATGTATTAGTCATTTAGCAAAACCATATTCAAAAATAAAATTATATTTTGACAATGGTTTTTTGTCCCAAGGAAAAAAGTATATTTTTATCATTGGCAGGTGTAAATTTGTCAGAAATCTGATTTGTTTGTTAATATAATTGACTAAATATTTTCTCTGTAATTTATTAATTATATCTAAATTACAATAGTCAGTTGTATTTAAATTGCTAATTCTCCCTTGGTCTTTTTGTTATATTACCAAGATAAGACAGTTGATAAAACAATGGTGCCTACATAAAATTGAATTTGTTTGACACCAAATATGTGTTTTGGCTGTGTTATACCATTCTTTAATAATTAACAGTTATGGGTGAAAGACTGTCGTACAGTATTTAATTTTAACCTTCTGCGAAAGATTTTTTGTTTTAAATTCAAATTTTGTATTCATCCCAATGTGACTCTTCAAAACTTTTTATCAGTCAATTCAAATAAAAACTTATTCGAGATCCACAGTATGTCCTTTGTTCTATAATCACATGGGACAATTAACCCATTTAAGGTAATTTCTATAAAATTTACCGTTAGGGTGGGGATGGTTGCTAATAAGCCTATAGCAATCAGCCAACAAAACAACTTATTACCTAGCAGTTGAAAATTTAAACTTTCTAAAACACAACAAAACAAAAAGTATTTTCTTATATAAGAAATCAAAATAAAATAATTTGCAAGCTATCCTAAACATGAGATACATATATCTATCGATATGATAAACAATTAGGCAAGTTACAGTAAATGCAACCTGATAAATGGAAGAGACATATTGTCCATATATTTGTAAGTTTGCCATTACAGGAATATATATCTTTTAAAGAATATCTAGTTTCCAAAATAGAGTGATATCTATTTGGTAAATAACGTCCGCTTGCGACAAGGTACATGATGTGTGCCACCTGGTCCAGCCATAGTATACAAAAATAAAGCTTTCAAATAATAATGTTCCTTTATAAGACCATTAAAAACCTTGGCTATTGTATGTATACCATGTTGTAAGGGCACATTACACTGTTGACCTGTCATGTTAAAATCCAATGACTTCTCTTCATGAGAATGAGATCATTTTGGGTGAAGAAGTGAGATCCGGAACTACTGTATCCATTAAGCTTGTAATAGAATCCAGTCTGATGAAAAAGTCAATGCACAGAACTAGGCGGATAAATGAT
>JAVFBW010149719.1:0-12334 GCA_034783835.1 Mopalia ciliata
ACCCCCCCCCCCCCCCCACCCCCCACCAAAACCCCCCCCCCCCCCAAAAAAAAAACAAAAAAAACCCCAAAACAACAAACAATCAAGGAAACAAGCACCAAATGAGAATAATTTAACAAATATATTATTCCAGCAGTTTATCTTTTGATGTACAAAATAAACACAGCATCTATAAACAGAAACAAAATAACAATAATATCACAGACACTACTAATCCTAAAATATATCACAGATAGTCTATGGGATACAGTAATGTCAAATCTTGGTATGGAAATCCACCCGTCTGACATTTAACTCACTGACATATACAATAACTTACTTTTGTAATACTATTTTCTTGATGAGTAATAAAACTAAACAATCTCATCAGATAGCTATGTCTCGAATATTCAACTCAATGACTTAATCACTAACATTGATATACAAGTAAAAAAAAAAAAAAAAAAACGTAACCAGTACATTTAAGCAAATTAAAAAAAATATGTACAGATTCTTTCTGATATTTCAGGAAGAAAATTTGAAGGCGTGTTATAAATAACATCCTTAACTCTAATTGATTTTGTGAAAAAAACTACATCATTTATACAAAAGGTCAATCAGAATATTTAGTAGATAACGGAAGCCTTAATGGACGGAATTAAAAGTAAAAAACACATAAGATTAAATTATTTTAAGAAATGCAACAATCTTTCGAACAATGAGATATTCACTGAAGAGTCCGAGTTAATAATACCATTACTAAATCGAGTAGCTACTGAAGACGTTTTATTTCACAAACGAAGATAAAGAAGAAAAGCAGTGCATATTTGTATATGTACAAATAGTACACTTATATAACAGATATGTTCAGACAGAAGACATATTTAAAGAAATACCTTTCAAATAAGTGAGACTTAAGAAATGTACGTTTGTGCATCCAGTGTACATTTACTATCAAATTGTTGACGACAACAAATAAGCTTAAAACTAATAGCCCTGGAACCAAAGGCTAAACATGCACAACGAGGATGGATAGACTCGCAGAAATATATGCCTCAAATAAGTATGCTTGAAACTGTTACGCTAAATTAATTCGCTGCTGATAAATTCGCTTGAAACAAATATGCTTGGAAGAGTTACGCTAATAGAATTCGCTGCTGATAAATTCGCTTGAAACAAATATGCTTGAAACAGTTACGCGAAATGAAAAATACTGATGACAAATTCGCTTGAAACAAATATGCTTGAAACAGTTAGCTAAATGAAAAATACTGATGACAAATTCGCTTGAAACAAATATACTTGAAAAAGTTACCCTAAATGAAATCGCTAATGATAAATTTGCTTGAAACAGTTTATAATACACCAAATGATATGCACTGATGACAAATTCGCTTAAAACAAATATGATTGAAACAGCTATGCTAAATGAAATACATTAATGATAAATTCGAGTGAAAGAAATATGCTTAAAAAACTGTGTATTTTATTAACATTGTGTTTTAAAAAGTGAAATGTAGAAGTATTCATAAAGCATTTCTATGGTGGAGACTTAAGTGTTTTACTGAAATTGTGAATTAGTAAATATGTTGAATAAAAATAGTAATAAGTTAACGATGACACAATGTCTGATAAATTATATGGCTTCATTCGTTTTGTGATAAATATCTGCAAATGGGTGACAAAATCAAGTCCAAATATGTCATAAGCATCAGGGCGAAATGGGAATGATGTCGGGGGATAAATACAGATCAGGCAACATTTTTTTAACTTTGGCACAACGATCCGCTCAGAAAGCGCTGAACAGAACAGTTCTTTCGGCAGAGTAGAAGTCAAAATAGATTCCGTATTACAGGGATTTCGAACTATGGCGGCGAAACGCAGAAGTGGCTTTTGGTGCTAATGGCGTTAAGGTGGCAAAGAGGCACTAGCGGCGTTAGTCCAGCACACAGAATCAAAGGCAGGATAAAATAGAGAGACGGTGTATTCCCTATGACCAGCCACCAAGTGTCGGGGTCCAAGAGTTTCCACGGCGCTGTTTGTATGGCACTGTTATTAGCCCTTATTAGATCGGCTTATTTTCCTGAAGTAATAACTCCGGCAATAGCAGGGAATCCAGAGTGATGATGAGTTTATAGCAATTGAGTTTGTTAATACACCATGTACCGCTATAACTATCAACAAATCAATAATAAGTTTAAGATGCCAGTATTGCAGCTATATTATTTAAAGCGAAATTCGATGATAAAATATGTTATTGGGCTGCTTTCAAGCATGAATAGGTTGTTAAAATGCTTACAACACAACAACTTGCACTGTTCCTTGTTGAATCAAATTGAATGCCAGGAAGGTCATACACCTGATCTTTAATATCGACAAACGCTACTGTCATTAAATATAATTCACGAGATTTACAGGAATAATACTCGACAGTGATATGACATATACATGACTAATATACACCTGTAGCAACCATTTTAATCACTTATTCCCATTGCTCAAATTTTTATTTTATTTTTAAGCACAAACAAAATTTCGACACCAACACCATCCCTTTGTCAACTTTGTAAATACTTTACAAATGTCGAGACCATGTGCATGTTATGAGTTATCATCGTGCTATTTTTTATTGACTGTTTGTTTAAATATCTGCTAATTATTAATTGCATCTGGAAGTTTCTTTTGTCATTTACTTCAATTGTAAAAATTTGAGAGTCGAAACAACGTAATTTAACATGCCGAAAATATTACATTATCCGACGAAAATAATTTTTTTATCTTGATAAAACATAAAGGAAAGGGTATGTTTAGAAATTCAGTCTAACGTTATTGCGAAAATGATTAGATTTTTGTTTTCTTTATTTTTAATTACAGTTGGTGAAATGCAATTTTGAAATAAAATGTAAACTTGTATCACTAATTATTAAACGCAAAATAGTTTAATATATATTTTAACGTGGGCAAAGTTCGGCATCGTTGGGTTTACCAATTTCAAGTTATATTTCCTAACAAAAACTGATAACATTTGTGATGAAATTTGATACGCTTTTGTCAATTAACTAGATATTCTGTGATTAACTAAAGTCACGTTTTGAAAAAGTGTGGTCATTGTTTTTGTTGTTGGTTTTGATTAAGAAAGACATACACTGTTTCCAGGCTGTGTAATTGTTGATAACTTAACATTGAAACAAATTAAGTACGATGTGATTTGCTTAATTTTAGCATGAAACTTATCTTAAATAGATTGAGAGTTTTCATAATAACTAAATGTCCTGACTTCGGTCAGCAAAACATCTTAATAACGGTCAGAAAAAAATGTTACATAAAAATCCGTTGTGAATTGTAAGTGCAATACATGTGATTTTGTATCAATGTTATGTTACCGAGACACATACAGAAACATAACTTCATAATGTTTTACATAACAATCTATTTGTGTATTCATTAAATTAACGTATTTTTGTATCATTAAATGCAGTAGCAATGACGCCTTAGTGACGTGGATTGTAGCATAATAAATGCAGTTACAAGCAGTAGCAATGATGTCATAGTGTGATGGGATGCAGCATAATAAATGAGGGTGTATCGGTTCCAAGCAGTAGCAATGATGTCATAGTGTGATGGATTGTAGCATATTAAATGAGGGTGTATCGGTTCCAAGCAGTAGCAATGATGTCATAGTGTGATGGATTGTGGCATAATAAATGAGGGTGTATCGGTTCCAAGCAGTAGCCATGATGTCATAGTGTAATGGATTGTGGCATAGTAAATGAGGGTGTATCGGTTCCAAGCAGTAGCAATGATGTCATTGTGTGATGGATTGTAGCATATTAAATGACGGCGTAACAGTTACAAGCAGCAGCAATGATGTCATAGTGTGATGGATTGTGGCATAATAAATGAAGGCGTAACAGTTACAAGCAGCAGCAATGATGTCATAGTGTGATGGAATGTAGCATAATAAATGAAGACGTAACAGTTACAAGCGAATCAATGACGCCCAAATGTGATGGATTATAGCATAAAAATGATAGCGTATCGGTTTCAAGCAATCTTACATTTGGGTTAGTTGTCTAAATTATGAAGTGTATTGTTTTCTTTTTGTCATAAAGTCGTAACCAGATAAATACATTGTAACTAATTATGTATATAAAAAAGAATACATATCTCTATATATATACACCTGGCAAAAATGTGCTCAAATAAACTGCCAAATGAAATCCATGTCTATAGAAGTAAATATTCTATAGCATTGGCACTGGTTAAATACACTATCAAACGGAACACAAACATTTTCCACAGAATTCCTTTTCCTGTGTCATTTTTCCAAAAGTATCTGTAGAATACGTCAGTAAGATAAAAATAAAAAAATAAAATTTCCTAATAAAGTCATTACAAACAGTTATGAATATACAATCGTTTTGTACAAAATTCGTATTAAATATGGCACTTTCATAAAATTTGATATAGTTTTGCTAATATATTTTGAGATTTGCCCTTATCTCGTTATGCCCGAGATTCCACGTTTTTCCTGGACTGGTCTTTAAAATGTTGATAACTTCTTCGCACATCGTCCGCTAGGTCGTTTCGTCCAGTCTTAAGGAGGGCCATAGACAGTGTGTCCACCTTAGAGAGAGAGAGAGACAGAGAGACAATGTACACACAAATGTTTTACGAATTGACTAGGAAGACGCATTGGACAAGTAGCATTGTCTGGTGAAATCAGAACAGATGAACAGTTCAGCAGCGTCCTGTTTGACGGTCTTACAAGGTGAACACAATTGGAACGGGTTGTGTTAGGATTTTCTACCCTAGGCCTACATTTCAGTTACAGTTAACCAGCAATTCTCGTTTATGTAGGCCTACAACAACCTTTTGACTAACTCATATTGACAGCATGCTACCCTTGGACAATTACGTACTCTTCACATATTGCTACATGTGTATGAGTGACAGATGTACATGTATCTCTATCTTTGCTTCTGGTCAACCCAATCCACATATATCGTCCACTGGCGATAATATGTATTTGAGTGTTCAGACGGGCTTCCCGGAGTAACCTATTTATCTCCCTTTAATAATCCAACGCCCCCATCTCAAGCACAACCTAGACACGTTTATTCTAGCGCTAAGGTAACCGGCTTTATTTGTTGAAACCAATCTTACCTTGTTGCTAGCTTTCGGTGCCCGTTTCAGCCAAGTCATTATCATTTCATATCTGGCCATTTCTTCCCCTTCATCTTGCGCATGTGTGTTCCTAAGAATGGCCTGGACTCGAGAATGGTGGATCTCTAGGTGTTGAGCTAATCTGTACCATTCGTCGCCAAGTTCCCGGGCTAGGTGGTGTATCAGATCTTCGTTGACCGGACCTTCCTGACTGAAAGCGGCGAATGGCGTCTTCGCTGGAGGAAAGGTGGTCTCGATATGGTACTGTAGACAGATATAATTTAGGACATTATAAGGCAATATAGTGCATGTGATAAGATATTTCGATGTACCGTTGTCAATTTGACATATGTTTGTCTCCTTCGAAGTATTATGTTTTGGTTGTGGGCATGACCCAAATAATAACCTGTTAGCTTTATTAATTACTTACATTACTTAAATTACTTACAACTCAATGATAACATGTATACGTCTATAAGCTAATTGAAATGAAAATACATACCTGTAGGCAGTATTCAGGTAGCGTTTACACATTATTTCAGCAAGACTGTGCAATGTTTAAGTAACACATATACATTATAGGAACATTTATGCAAAGTCATAAAGAGACATTACCTTAGGAATGTTGACCAAAATTTCCGCAAGAAGTTCTTTGTGATATTCTACAGGTTCTGGTTCCGGTGGAAGGTCATCTTCCTCTGTCTTTTGTTGGATCTTGGCACGTGGATCTGGTTTTTTGATGATCGGATATTTTCGGAAAAACTGTACAAAACCTCGAAATACCGAAAAGTTCCTCTGCAGGTATTTGTCCGCCTCAGTCAGTGAAAACTCCATCATTGTGGAAGTGTTCGAATTGAAAGGAACTTGCAGCGAGGTATCTTCGCTGTTCCGTAAATTTCCTCTAAAGCCGATTTCAATAATGTCTCCTTCCCGGACGTTGACATCCGGGCACATTTTCGGTCCTTCTTCGAAACCATCCTCTTGGAGCTGTTTTAAGGCTTTGTCTATTCGGCTGTGAGGTACGATCTGGGCTATTGCTTCAAAAGGGTCATCTAGTCTGTATTAGTACATGGAATGTAAACAAAGGACCATAAATAAAGCATGTGTGGGTTAAGAAATATGATGAAAAAACTGTGTGTGTATGCGTTTTGGGGTATGCATGTAGAGGGCCTCAGGGTAGATCAGTTTTAAATTGACCGAGTGTATTTTGTACTTTAACCCTCTGTAAATAAAGATTGTTATTATTATTATAATCTAACTATTTTAACTAAACCCGTATTCAAATGCATTGGCCATTTATGACCTATCCAGAAGTTTGTGGCTTTAACAATATAACCCAAAACATTAAATGTCACTCTATTAATCCAGGCCCTCTGGCTCAAGGCATTCGTTTTAAGAGTGGCAATGTTGTTTTTACTTAGCAGTGGAGGAAAATCAACCTTTCCAACAATTATGGAAACAGTTCACATCTTGGTTGTGCTAGTGTAAATCATTCTTTGAATATAGTGCCGTCACATACAGGAAATAAGACTAAGCACGACGCAAAAGATCAATCAATCAATCAATCAATCAATCAATCAATCAATCAATCAATCAATCAATTAATCAACCAACCAACCATCCAATCAATCAATCAATCTATCCAGGCAATCACTGTTGACCCTTCCGTGTTCAAATCATCATATGATGAAGTCATTGTACTCAAAATATAAATAAAAACTACACAGCTATATGCAAATAAGTGCTGAACATCCCAGCTGACAAAAAGACACACGTTAATATATTTTTGTTGACGTTTTTCAGGTCCCAAATACCAATAGCTTGGTTCAACAGATTTTACGACATCAATCTTTTCCAGACTTCCTTTTGAACTCACCTTTGTCTGAGCACAACTTTAACGGATCGCTTAGCCAGAGCTGCTTCTAGAATTGAAGCCATTGTGGGAGCCATTGTTTCGTCAACGTTCGTTCTAGTCCGTAAAATCATGAATCTACAATAAAGACAATAATCTTAGCAAATGTTATCAGAACAAATATTCACGTTCATCAACAGTACAGCCCATATTATCTGTAACCAATCCTTCTGTGGGCGGATTTAATAGGGCTATAACATACAACGTGACGAAAAGCAAAATTGTATTAAGTCAAATGCACAATTAAGGCCCCTTATCACCCTGCAATACATTTTGTTTTGATCTTAACCATCAATCCAGCTATGACGTCACGCTGGTTTAAATCAGGCTTTAATACATGATCACTATGGAAAAGTAAATTATATTCCATTGTCAAAGCCAGCAGAGTTTGAACACTAGTAAGAGAGGCTTGATTTAAAGCTTGTGTAGTCATCTGCCTGTTTGGGACTGGAAACCACAGACTATCAGTTGACCGGGAGTTCATTTTCGTAGTCGAAGATACAGAATTTCAAATGTTCAATTGCAGTCTCATTGACGATGAGTTTCATTTCTTGTTTCCATCCAAAGAATTTAAAGGCCCAAGCAATGTAAATATACCATCATATTGTTATCCCAATTAACAAATGATGTAAAAACTAAAATGTTATTATAAACTACCAAACGCAAGGTACTACAATGTTAGGGAAATCTGTTGAAAAAGGTGGCTAAATGTTTGCCAAGTAACACATTGGTTTTGTATATATGTTAATATTTGCATTGTCCGACCATGGGCCCGTTGCTGGAAGAGCCATTAAATTTAAACCTTTATTATATGACGTCACACCATGTTGTAGGTCTATCTCCAACCTGGTATTAGGGATTTAATTTTTTTTAGCGGATAATCGTCCTACCAGCAACTGGTCCCATATTGTTACTTTGATTGTACCTGTGGTGCCGCTCTTGTTGATCCCTTGATATATATGAATCTGAATACTAGGTGTTATACCATATAATTATATCGTACAACCAAATCCCCAACATCTTCCTTAGCCCAAACCACCCCCCCCCCCCCCCCCCTCCTACTTTCTGTACAAATACCAAATTCTGTTTTTAAAATCATAGATCCTTGTTAACAAACCTTTCTACTGGTTGTTCCAGTTCAAATTGTAATACGTCTAGCTTGACTTGCTGGAATTTTGTGTCTGGTATAACTGCCCAGCGACCGGAGTGGAACCGATGTAATAGGTAAAGGTTATCGTTCTCGTCATCTGAAATTATAAGATGTTTTTTTGTAAAGTCTCTCTTCTCTCACAATAACAATCAATTACTGCATTTTCTCCCGCTTTCTCCTAAAGAATATCCTTATGGACACGAAAGACTGTATGCCAATACAAACAACGAAGAACTTCGTTGAACTCTTCATAATTTCAGTTCAATAACGTCCTATTAAATGAATTAACTATCTCCTAAAAAAATATGTAAGAAAAAATGACCCTCCTCCACCCCACACACACTCATCACTCCTTCCTTAATCAGAAACAAAACCAACAATTGCAACAACAACAGATTTTGCAATATGCAATGATAATAGATAGACCATAACAATCATGTACCGTCGCTTCCTCCGTAAATTCCCATGTACCATCTGGTTTCCGTTCTCCTAACCGGCTCATCTTCTTCCGGTTCGGTTGGTTTCCGGTTTTGTTTCTTTTTCTCTTTCTTTTCCTGTACATCAATTGGATCCGGGATGTGTCTGACCGCCTGGGTCATTTTGGCTTCTTTTGCAGCTCTCATGGCCGCTAGTTTCTTAGCTTTGGCAGGGTTTGGAGGACAGGGTACTGTCACCTGTTAAACATATGAAGTATTGTTTCATAAATTGGTATTTGTTAGGTTTGGTGTCCATATAAGCAACATACACACATCTACGTAATTGCCAAGGTACTGTGTACTGCCGAGATAAATGATTGTAAATAATCATTATATATGTAAGCCTATAGTCAATCGTATATGCAAATAATTCTCTTAACTTAAAATAAATTCTCTTAAATTTCAACATTATTAGAAATGTTACTCGTTTTGAAATAATTTTAATTCCAGTTCTTGCTTCATATTAATTACAACTGTAAACAGTTTTCCTAACTTGATTTAAGCCATCAGTTGATAGAATCTAACTATTTAGCCATATGGCTAAGACCACCATTATTAAAAATGATGTGTTGTCTTGTTTTATTTGTTCTGGTCCTGGAAATTTATTTTTGGTGGAGTATTTGTTATTGATGTGAAGTAATTGAGTTGAGGTTTCTGGTCAGTGTAATATTATAGCCTAAATATTGGGCTGTTGTTTACATTCTGAGCCAGCTTGACAACATATATCACACTGCAGCCTCGTAACTCAAAATTTTGACGGTCATGCCCTGTCCCGATTTTAACTCGAAGTCCAAAGGACATATTAAGTTACTTGCTTGTGGTTTTCAATCAACGAAAGTCTTGAAGGAAGCTGTGGGGCCAAACGTTTACATTACCGCTTGTGGCAAATTAAAGGTGGTTTTGCGCCATATGTAAAATCTGCACACAAAATATGGATATGCATAGGTTTCAAATGTGGTTTATATCCGTTTAAAATTAAAACATATAGCTTACCACAACAGTGTTTTTGAAGTTGTTTCTCTCCCAGTTGGTTGTGACGATGGGACTGCTGTTCAACAGACCGCGCATGTCCATGTCACGTGTCTTTAGCTCCTGAACGGTGTTGGAATCAACTGGTTGGACCTAAAATATGAAGCATAATCAGCACAGGGACGGTTGAAGGATTAAAGTTAAATAAACGAAATGCCAGAATCTTTGATAAAATAAGTCCCGGTATTTGACCAAAAATTGATTTCTGCTCACTAAATAGCTCCGCCTTTCCCTATTAAATATCTGAAAATTCACTGAAAATGATCTTTTCCTAACCAATTACATCTTGAATTTTGTAAATTTCCACAGTATAGAAATTCACCAAACACACAAACAAATGTGCAAAGGTAGTTGTACCGGTATAAGCAGATTACACATTTGGGTTGCTAGATGGGCTTGGGAAGTAGGCCTTTAGGTTACAGATACAGCACAAATCACAGATAGCATTTAACGTGCCCTCCAAAATGTGTTTATTTCTTCAAAAGTGTGTCTTTAAATATGTAACTCTACCCTCCCATACCTGTAACATGAATAGTTCCTTGTTGTCGAATGACCCACGTGATGTGGTGAAAGTCACACGGTGATCTGCGGAGAATGCGATCTTTGAAGTCTTACGCGAGAGCGTGATGTGGTCTCGCTTAAATCTGGAAACAACGGCAAGGGTGGTGTAATCAGTAACTTCCGCTTGAGCAAAGCGATATTCCTAAAATAAGAATTAAAAGCAAATAAATAATTAAAAACATCTAAACATGCAAAAAAAAATAAAAAATAAATATATATTTTCGTTGTGTTTTAGTTCCTTCTTAAAGTTTCAAAAATATATATAAAGAGAAAGACAACAATGAAAAAAGAAGAGGGGTGTGTGGAGGGGGGGTTGAAAGAATGCAACACAATCCCAAATGTTGTTTAGCTATTATATTAAGATAAAAGATATCTTTGCTTGGCTTGCCAATGAGATTGGAGCACAGGTCTCAAGCAGCGCCAAACCTCTAACCGACTGAACTACAGGGGTTCTCAGTTACACTTGTATAGGTATGCCCAGGGCATCCGTATTACTGTATGAATAAAAGACAAACAAAGTATCAAGACAAATAAAACAACTTCTTTCCTATCACAGTAAATGTGTATATTTTTTTTATTTTAGACTTGAAGTATCATTATATGTTCGTTTCACTATATTGTTGTCAGAAATCGCCACTAAATATCGACTGTGCCATGTTTGATCTTTAAAAGTTATTTACCTTATGTTCTTCAAATGAGACTTCCCTGGTCAAGAGTTCCTGCCATGTTCCGTCCACTTCGGCTTTTACCACAGGCTCTCGAGACAACATGGAGGCTCGGTTCGCGCTAAAAGGCACGGCCACATAAATCGGAGCCTAGAAAGATCAACAGGTTTTGTTTTCAAAAACATTGCTTTTGAGTTTTTGCAGTTTATTAAATGCAACTGACCAGAAAACTGCTATGTATCCATTTATATTATCTATAGGAATCTGCACAACTATACTTTTGTTTTGAATAACATTTCGCCTTTTCATAGACTTCTTTCGTAACCAGATTTCTGAGTGGCGTTAAACATCCCTTACCCTGAGTATTTCGCCCTCGTGATTTGACTCCAGGGAGAGAATAGGACTCACGAGCTCCTCATTCTCTTCCACGGTAAAACTGGATTCTAATTGGTTGACAGAATCACATGTGAGATGATTGGCAGAAAACAAGGCGGGATCACCTCGAACAATGCAACCGATAACGGGCGAGCCATGATGATCTCTTACTTCGTACCTTAAACATAATAAAACCTTCATGATAAAAAAAGAAATGAAGCAAAATCAGGTAGGAATGCGTAGGTATTTATCCATCTATAATACATTTAAATTTTTTGTATACCAAATAAATGGTCAATAATAAAGACATAATAAATAAAGCGACAACAAAATAAGATGAAACAAAAAACAACATTTCTTACACATAGGGGTCCCAATCTTCCCATAATGGGCTGATATCCAGATTTCCTGATGATTCGCGTTTCTTCCACTCCTGTTCATGCTTTCGTCGGGCATTCTCTTCACGCTTTGCTTCTTCTAAGCGATGCCTTTCTTCCTCTATGGCTCGTTTTTCATCCGCGGCTTCCTTCTCCGCGGCTTTTCTTTCGCGCCATTCAGTCTCAGCTCGAGCTTGTTCGGCTTCTTCTTGGGCTTGAGCAGCTGATTGCGCCGCTTCCATAGCGATGCTTTCGGTTTCTGCAGAAATCTTCACCAGTCGCGCAAGTTCAATATTAGCGTGGGCAACTTCCGCGTTAATTCGCGCTAGTTTAGCTGCCAACTCCTTCTGTTCAACAGTAGGTTCGTGATCTGCAATATAAAGAAATTTGCATATTGTAAATGACAGAAAGATTAAAAGAGAACTGATGTACAATTCTAAGAACTATATTTCACACTCACACAAAGGAACCTGTGATAGATGACCGTATTCATATATGGTTCTCAGAAAAATAAGAAGCTAGATTTGAATGAAACAGTTAAATATGGTTATATAGTAATTGGGTTCTTAACACATACATATATATATACCGGTATGATTGATTTACGCAATTATGGCCTTATTGTTTTGATGAATTTGAGACAA
>JAVFBW010149730.1:0-12333 GCA_034783835.1 Mopalia ciliata
TCTGTCCGTCGTCATATAAGTGAAATACCCTTGACTACGACGTTAAACACCAATCAAACAAACAAACAATCCATGGACACAACCACAATTGCTACACGGGCCATCCTGTTTCGCTACATGCTGCTTGTTGAAATGATGGCTTGGCACATCGTCAGAATCAGAAGACCGATCATTTTCAACTTCTTGGGATATCGACGTTAGTGGCTTTCGTACTAGGAAGAGATGGAATGAACGTTGATGGTACGCGGCACCACCGGAGTGTTAGACCAAATCTCGTCTAGCCCTAGAGAGTTGCATTTTTGACCAACGTCTTCGTCTGTCCCAATGTCTACATGGATGTTTTGAGTCGATAGTTGAATGACTTCGGCAAAACATTTGGCATCACAAATAACGGATTTTCGGCCGAAAACATGGCGTTGAAACATTCGTTTAGCATTTCCCCCGAGCGCGTCATTAGGACCTTTTCCATGGATAGTTGCCAAGTAGCTCCATGTGACATTAACGTCATATTCTCTTTCCAGGGTTTCCAATACGACGAATATGTAGCGGTTCTTAAATAGGCTGCTGGGTCCGTCGGTCCAAATATTAACATATTTAACGAAAGGTAAACTTGTTTTTTTACGAGCTAATGCCATACATGTGCAGGTACAGACTGTTCACTTGTCATGTTCGCGCACATCAGAGACGACGATTGAAGACACTTTAGCATCTCTCGTCCACATCGTTTTTGTCGTTTCAATTTGGAACAATCTGCATTTTTTTTACTGTTACAACATCCTCCTTACCAGGAGCAACTCTCGAAATCGAAGTCTCGCTTTCCTGAACGCTACTGCTAATTTTTGAGGTTGGTGTGTTGGTTTTTTTTTTCTTGTTTTGTTTTTCACATTTTCGTTTTTTCCATTTGCGATTGTTTCTGGAATTATTCTCACCTCGCGTCAACCTCAGCTGTGGACATATAACTTCTTTCTTTGTTTCATATGTCAATCAGCTTTTCTGTAATTTTCCATCAAATGTCGTCCGCTTCTATAGTCGAGCTCGCCTCTCTCGCTGCTTCTCGGCAGAAGACTTAAGCATTTCTGGAACGAACAACAAAAAACTTACTTAATAATATGTTAATGATCATATATTTTTATTGTGACGGAATCATTGGCTCAATAAATTGTTGATTCCGTCACAAAATTTGATGACTCTGTCCCACCACATGGGTACAAATAAGCATATAGTTCACACCTATATTTTTTACAGTATATGGAGAATATCATTATTTTTCATTATATCCAAAGCGATTTCAAAATAATTCAATTATGTCACATAAAGAAATTAAAAAAATGAATTTTTGTGACGGAATCACGTGTCGACATTGAGTGCTCACTTCATTAATAGAATAAGACCAACTTATTTTTTCTCGTACTGTTTAATAAATAATGCGTTTTTTTAATGGGCAATAGCTGTAGGTTTCAAATTCTAACAAACATACCTGAATCGTGGTGTAAAAAGTCGGCGATGGACAAAGATTGAAAGTGTGAAAAATGGATGATTTGCAGACAACATGTGCAGCAGCAGACGTAAAATGCTCGACTTTCGTTGTGTGCGCACGCACCTCAGTGACTGTCATGAATATTCATAACTATAGCCAACTGCAATGCTATGGACGTTTGGCTTTTCATTGATGTATAAAGGAGCATTAATATACATGTAATTTTCTCTATGGCAGGATCGTTTTGCGTGGAATTCATGCCATAAGCTTAACCAACTGACCAGTTGCAGGTTTCACAAAGCGAAAGTAATTAACTAGACGACCAGTCTTGAAGACATAGTGTTGCCATGACAGTTACGTTCAACGTAGGCTAAGGTAGCTTTTCAAAACGAGTCCCAGGGCCCTGTGTATAGGCTTGCGTCCAATTGTCTTTTTCTACACTAAATATATATATTTTTCTATTATGTTTCAAAAATATACTGATTAACATTGGCGATGTGCTGTCTTGTCATATGACTGAAACACTTATTAGGCCCATATTACACTTATTTGTGTGGCAATCGGCTTTGTAAATCCGGACGTCGAAAAAAAAAAAAAAAATTTGACACGGACGTTGTGTTTTCCTGGAATTCAAAATATTTTCCAGAGAGAAATGAATATGAAAATTGTAATATATTTATTTTGTGAATAATCATAACTGGATTTTTCCTATTTATGAATAAACCCGATTCTAAACTAACAATTCAATATCGTCCAGTGTTATGGTACTTTTATTATACTCAGAGGTATGGAAGCCGGTTAAGGTCATGTTCGACTAAAGTCCTTGACTGTATTGCACACATCATCGTGGGCTTCGACTGATAAGGAAACTGGCATTGTCTAGACCATTTTTTCATTTTCCATGTGTTTTAGATTCAGAATACATTGTGCTCCTAAAATTAATTTGCGCAGTCTGAAGCAATATGGAATTCGATGCCTATCTTACCCTTCCCGCCCTCTCCGGTGAAGGCTGGAAATTGATCCGCCGCTATCACCGGGCTCTCAAAACAGATATCTGATTTTTCTCTGATTTTAAAAAAGGCACAATAATCTTACTCCTATTTTTTTCTTGAGGTTTAAATAAAGTTTTATTTGATTTTCTCGCCCCAGTTTAAGTTATCTCCTTTGCAATAATAGAATTGAAAACCGTCTGAAAAGAAATATTGCAGGTAGATAAAATGCTAGTTATTGTTAACAATGTATCTAAAAAACAAATCAGAGAAAAATCAAATATATGTTTTGAGAGGCCGGCGATATCGGCGGATCAACTTCCTACCTTCACCACAGGTTGAGATAGGCGGGACGTAGGGTAGCACAATGGGCTAATTCCTCCATCTTAGCCCTACGTCCCGCCTATCTCGACTCATGGTGAAAGTTAGAAATTGATCCGCCGGTATCGCCGGCCTTTCAAAACCTATATCTGATTTTTCTCCGTTTTTTTTAGATACACAGGAAACAATGACTGATATTTTACCTACCCGCAATATTTCCTTTCGTACGGTTTTCAGTCTTTTTATTGCAAAGGGAGATAACTCAAAGAAAACTTTATTTAAACGTCAGCAAAAAAGTTAAATTATTGTGATTTAAGTATCTAAAGAAAATCAGAGAAAAATCAGATATATATTTTGAGAGGCCGGCTATAGGCGGGACGTAGGGCTAAGACGGAGGAATTAGCCCTATTCATTCTGTTAGACGTACGGCTAAGACGGAGGAATTAACCCTATACATTGTGCTATTTAATAGCTAGCATTCGTGCGCTGGTGAATGTGCTTCTAACTAGCTCTAAATGACGCCTTACCCTCCCCATTTTCTTGTGGCCATTGTATATGGCCAACGTCATAACGGCAAGTCCTAAATTACGATAGGAAAGAATGACCTGCACTGCATTTCTTTCAATACGGTCGTAAAATAAATAAAAATAAAAATAAATAAGGCAAGACGTCATTCAGGGCTAACTTTCAACGAACAAAATGTTAGACTCCAATGCGTGTTCATGCATATACCAATGACTACCATGACCGAGTGCAGTGCTAGTAACGCTGTAACGAGAATCTCACCAGAATTAGCCGGTCAATTGGTCAGCTTGCGATTTAGTTTGTGTTACCGTTTGTTTTCACTACCGATATATTCGTTACCACTCATTAGGTCAAGCATGTGGTACTGTATGCCAGCTAGAGTTTCCTCCCTTGAATAGTATATCTTCTGTCAATTCGCGTAGCCACAGTTAAGTGTCTTGTAACGGTTTAGTATCTTTCATTAAAGAGAAACTTAAATAAGCCCTATTTTTTTACTCGAAAAATGTTTGGAAGGTCCGCCAGCATGATCGGCCAGCTTGAATCAACATCACCCCTAGCACAATGTATAGGGCTAATTTTTCCGTTTGTAACTATCAAGTACCATTAACGCAAACTGGGAACTTTGGGATAAACCTGCACCATTACTGTCTTAGCAGGAAGTGACGAAAGTGCTCTCCCTTTACAATAAGCCAAATTTGAAGAAAGGTTGCGTAGGTCAACATAAAATTTAACAATTTTTATTCATTTAAAAATGATTAAACTTGTTAGTATCTTTATAATTTACTTGTTTGTTTGAATTGGGTGATTGGAATCTTAAAAAGGGAATTGGATTGTACAGCTGAATGACATCAAAGCATTGTCCCGGTGTATTTATACAGCTGTAATTTGTCTTGCTACGACATCACAATTTACGCTGTTTCAGACATGTAGACATTCAAAATGGCACTAGGTTTATGACTAAGCGGGCTGTACGTAAGGCATGGAGGTAAGCCCGCTTCCGGTTTTTATCAAACGGTCCCGCTTATCTCAACCCGTAGTGAAGTTGAAGTTGAAATTGATCCGCCGCTATCGCCGGCCTCTCTTTTTAGATACACATAGAATTACAACATACAGGGATATGATGCTCGGCCTTACCCCGGCCCAATCCACATAAAAAGGGGTTCAGTATTGTTTTCATTCGTAAAGATTCCGCAAATGTGGTGAGCCTGAAAGCAGTCAATGCACCTGTGCATTATTACTATGGTGATAGTTAGCCCATGAGAGTCTCCCTCATTCACGATTTGTTTTGGTTATTGTATAGGTCAGCAAAAACATATAAATACTTGACATACCGGTATATAAGAACGAGCATTTATTTCCCCTCAATTTATATTCAATGTCAGTTTGGCGGAAAAAACAAGTATACGCCTCGACCCTTCCCGCGCCCCGCGAGAGTTCGGGGTTTTATCGGCAATTCAAGGCTAAAGCTTGCTGCTAACTATCCCAATGACTAGTATTTTATCTGCCTGCAATTTTTCTTTTCTGATGGATTTCAATCCTATTATTGCAAAGGGATATAACTTAAACGTGCCAGCTCTGGCGATAAACTCAAATAAAAGATTATTTAAAAGTCAGGATAGAAGGACTTTTGTATCAAAGAAAAAAAACAAAACCAGAGTAAAATCAGAAATGTTTTGAGAAGCCGGCGATAGCGGCGGATCAATTTCCAACTTTTACCAAGCCGGGTGTGAAGATAGGACGTAAAACTATGACAGAGGAATTAACCCTATTCGTTGTGCTACATCACACATGGTACAATGAATAGGGCTAATTCCTCGTCTTAGCCCTAGACGTCCCGCTTATTTCAACCAATGCGGAAGGTTTAGGAATAGGAAACTTTTAAAAAAGAAATATTGCGAGTACGTCAAATACTAGTCATTGTTTAAAGTGTATATCTTAAAAAAAAAATCAAAAGAAAAATCAGATATATGTTTTGAGAGGCCAGCGATAGAGGCGTATAAGTTTCCAACGTTTTCCACCGGATGAGATAGGCAGGACGTAGGGCCAAGACGGAGGAATTGGCCCTTTTCATTGTACTTCACCCCCTTAGCTATCCTACTTGTCTAAGGAATAAAAACTAGTCAAATTTTGTTTTGCTTTCAGCTATAAAAAAAATATTCGACGCCTTTGATTTAACTTTCTCCTACCATATATAAGTAAAAAAAATAACACAAAGCTTCAAATAAGTTAGTATTTGGTTTTATTTTCAATAAATTAAGCCTTATTTAATGACAAAGGGCGATTTACAAAAACCGCTTGTGTGGATCCCCGTTGTTTGTTTGGTCCATAAAAATATACGAAGTAGTTGACCAATCAAAACCCCACAAATTTGGGAAATCCCCGGAGATTGTTTCTGAAATTGTTCCATGATGGATTAAGGATAGCACTTGATTTTATGTTTTGTGGTGACCCAAAACATAACCGTTTGCTTGTTTAATGGATTACTTAAGGTCACATCCCTCATAAAACTTATGAGTGTCTATCATATAGACATAAGTGGTACCACAAATTGACAGGTGAAAGCAATAGAAAGATGATATAAAATACATCAGCCACAACATATCAGGCTCCGAGGGGTTGTTAGAGATAAAAGCAATGACGTTTTTTCACAGAAGGCACATTAAAAATACTTGTAAAGGCAATTTCATTCACAGTAAACACGTGTAAGTTTTATAGAGACAAAAATATACATAAAAATAGAAAGCACGGTAAAATATTTGCTCGTCTATGTAATGTACATATGTTAACATACATTGATAACACAATTAGAGCTATCACAGTCTTCCACATCAACCAATAAAATCCATCGATTTGCTCTGATTCATTTCTTACGGAAATCTTTTAAAATATTCACAATAAAATTCTATCAAATGATCCAATGCATTTTGATATTCTAATGCCGTCTTACCAAACATCAATTGCTATAACATATATTGCTTTACATATCACAGAATGAGTCCATGATTAAATTAATTAGAGTGGTCGATGCAAAAAATGGGAATCAGTCGCCCAATCAAAACTCTCGAAATAAGGGGAATTATCTGAAATCCTTACCACAAATCACACGGTGAGAATGCACGAGTATCCAAGGTGAAGGCCTGCGTGGCGTAATGGTACGCTACACACAAATTCAAATTAGCAAATCGTAGCATATGACTGTAAATGTACTTATGGCACCCCGCCGATAAATAAATTAAAACATATATACATTTGCCTGCACTTTGTTTCTGAGTCATTCTTCTGACCGATGTGCAAAACAATCCTAACTTGTGAATAGGTTATCGTCCGTTCATAAAAGTACATGTAGTCGAAACTTGTCCAGTGAACCCGAAGAACACAACAGGGAAATAATAGCTACAAAACCACAGTTGATGCATCACACTGCCAGGTCACATAACAAACGTTTTGAAGAAAGCGTATCGCATACTCCGTAGGTATGCGGTATGTACAACTATTAAACCAAGAATTACTTAAGTATTCCCAAGAGACATATCTGACAACAGATATACTGACAAGGTAAGCCTACGGTCTTTGGTCTTGTCAATATTTTTTGTGGCTTTTTCACAGGATAACCTGGACACTATATGCTCTATTTGTCGCGTTCGAACTTTTAGCAGTCTATTGGATACACTTTGGCATGTTGCATGGGGGTTCCGTTTAGGACATAAATATCGAAAGTCATAAAGATCAGACAGACACGCAAACTCACAATTGGGATCCATTTTACCATATGAGTGAATTGTATTCCATCATGTAGGAAACGGTGTGTATGGAGGGGGGAGAGATGGGGCGCTTGGTGCAGGGTAAGACATAGGCCGGGTGGGGAGTTCACTGGATAAGAACGGAGTTGGAACACCGCCCATTTCGAGGCTTTTCCTTGATGCTGTTGCTTGTGGCTCTACAACTGGCTGAGGGGCTTGGTGTACCTCGGGAGGAAAAGCAGATTGATGCGGAAAACTTGGAGGCAGGTAGGGCGGTGGCTGATACATTGTTCCGCCGATAACCTCGGCAGATGGGGCACTGGGTGATATTTGTGGTTGCACATGTACGGCCTGATGGTGCTCATGTTGGCCTGTGTATCTCGGTATCGTATGTACTGGATGAAAGCTCTGTCCGTATTGCACTGGACTCGGCAACATTGGAATACTATTTTGGAGTCCAATATTGTGATGCCCTTGGCCCGCGGGTAGACTATTACCCGGCTGAGGCAATGCCACCGAACCTACTGAAATTGCCATCTGAGCTTGGAGTTTCTTTCCGCCTTTCAGAGTAACTTTTAACTGAAAATATAGATGTGAAATAGATCGTTAACATCAACATGACAGGCTTGGATATACCGAAAAAAGTCAAGTAAATTTACAAAAATGTATTATGGTAAGAAGAAGACTCTAGGTTTGACTGTTTTGCCAATGTCGATAGTAGTTATATATAAAATTAGAACCGATGATTTTAAGCACTTCCCTATACAGCCATATCAGAAGGGTACGGCCATTTAAACGAGGATTTTCTGGCTTGCTACATCATTCGAAGCCGCTGAAAATTTATTATATGCTAACTACTCTCACTATACTCAAACAAAAGCCATACGAATTCTTACCAGAAACAATACACACGAATGATTAAAACCCAAATGCCGAGGGATATCTGTTTCACTTACATGTAGAAGATATTTAAGGTCGATGATATTGCAGTTGTCCAAGCGGAATGGTGGGGCAGAGACCGGTAGCTGTAACTTCAAATTTCCTGACCAGAAGCTTTTGTCTGGCTGAGGAACTGGAGACAATTTAGTTTTACCTAGTTCCTCGGAGTCTTTATGACTTGATGTCTTCGAACAATATGTAACTTCCTAGAAAGAAACAAAAAATCCAAATAAATGTTAGCGACAAAAATAATGATGAGTGATGATTTGAAGTTGTGCATTTCCAATACTTATCTTATTAAATTACAGAAGTGGAATAAGTTACCGGACGAGGTTCTAGTGTTCAAACCAATTGCACACATGTGACTTATTTGATTTTTCGATGCCAATGAATGGTAACAGTTGTGTATTTGGCTTGAACACAATAACTGCTTAATAGCTGTAATATACATGCTGGCCCAATTGTCATTATCACGAGAATGATTTATCTTTAACTGGATAACAGATTACATCGGGATAATTTTTTTGCACCGTTAAATTTCATTTTTGGGTTGACCCCCTCCCCTTCCACATATCTCCCCCTCCACACAGATATTGTGTGAATTTAGAAACGAAAGTTCAATCTAGATTAGTGCATAACACGATAAGGAAATCCCATATGCGGGATACCATGGTTAATCTTGGACCAATTCACTATAAAAACGAGACCGGTTTCGGAAATGACTTCAACACTCACTTGACAACTCATTGAACATCACTTAGGATTAGGGTTGTTTGATGAGGGTAAATTCTAAAACCATTCATAAACCATCATATATACAGAAATCCCTTCTTTTTATCATTTGATAAAAGCATGCCTGTTTCTCTAGGAGTAGAAGAACAGGTCTATTTTTCAACATCAAATTAAAATATTCTATAGATGTCTCAAGTCAAAATCTTCACACGGACTTTGATTGGTCACCGACATAGTTTTATTTAGACAGCCAATTAAACTGCAGCGGTATAATTTTCGACATCAATAATTACAGACTTGAAAACCCCACATGAGTGACATGACATGACCAAAATTACCAGGATCTCAACAACATTTTTTTAACAAGCTTCGAAAGAACCGGCGACTTTAGTCAACGGATAAAAGACTAATTTGTATAAACAACCGCTGATAGGGGAGTGTTGCAAGGCGAATACAAAGTTCGTTTTACCTTTGTAAGTTTTGTTGTGAGAGT
The DNA here is from genome assembly GCA_034783835.1 of Mopalia ciliata. NCBI lineage: Eukaryota > Metazoa > Mollusca > Polyplacophora > Chitonida > Mopaliidae > Mopalia > Mopalia ciliata. The sequence goes on from JAVFBW010149730.1 coordinate 9,217, forward strand.
ATGAAGGCGTTTTCCGGTGTTATTCTCAATCTGCCCGTGCAGAATGATCTCCTCTCCCGGAGTGTAGCCAGATTTAGAGGGAGTACAGGTGACATTCACTGTCCCTGATACACAGCACAGCCGACTGACTGTAACAGAGGCTTCAGCCTGGGGACATATCTGCATCGTGAGAAATAAAAATAATTTTTTTCTAGCCACAATTTTTTTTATGATCTAATTACAAGCAGTAAACAACCCCGTGTGAACCGAACAAGAGGAGACACAAAAAGTTCAGCTCATAGCATAAGTACAAAGAACTGGTAAACAATGCAATTTGTTTATAAAGCAGAGTTTCCACAAACTAACAAAGCTATGGGGATAATGGGACTGTATTGATTGAAGTTGGACAGCTTTTCGCCGTTTTCTCTAGAGACAGATTTTTTTTATTGTTGTGCTTCGTGGTATCTGAAAAAAAAAAACGCTGAGCAGAACCCTCTACCTGGATGAGGAAGGGAGACAACTTTGTTTTATCCAGTTCCCCACAGACTAGTTCTCTTCGAGTATTGCCCCTTCATAAAAAAGTACATAGTGTTCATGAAAAGAGTTAAGAAAACGAGATTATTTATCGGATATTTACGGAAAAAAACTGAAACAGTATTTTAATTATCAAAGTTAAAGAATGGAGGCAAATGGGAGTCTCGTATTGTCAAAAAAAGAAACCCAACATACAAAGAAAAAAAAGGGCGTCATTCCGTGGCCGTTTCCGTCTATATATCTCCCCTAACACAGTACTATTTCTCCCTTCTAAGGCAGTGTTATCCCCCAAAATATTTGTTTTTGGTTCAAACCATTTTCTGAGTGTCATCCTCTATTATTTTAGTACCTCACGTCATTACAAGAGGCTTGCTAATGTTATTTTGTAATTATCTCCAAGCTAATCAGTTATTTCTCTTTGTTTTTAAAACTATGTGTGTATGGTTTAACTCTACTTACGTGAGAATTGGGTTCTCTGTTGAGGTCAACATATCGATGTATTGTAAGCTGAATTGGTCGACTCGAGTCGTTTATTTTCCATGGCTTGTCGATAGTAGCTTTAAGTGTATAGGAGATCTGACCAAACTTCCCCTTGAAGGAAGAGGGCACATTGGTCGGGATTTGGATCTGGAAAGGATACCTGAACGCTCCTTTGGGATGCATCGGATTCTTTCCTTTGTCACCTGGAACTGTGTCAATTAGACAAGAAATTAAAGACGACTTAAAAAGTTACAATCGATTACTGAAGTAGCTTTTTTCCCATCAGGGCAAACGGAAGTAAACCTATGGCCATTTCTTTAAAGGTCAATGTCTGCAGATAGTTTGGAATCGTTTTATTGTAAATGTAGGAATGTTATATTAAACATTACGGCCCTCATATCTGCAAGAGTTACATGTAGTTTAACTACCGAAATAACACATCACCATTTTATCTAGTTTCAGGTATCTGTTAAATGTCACGTGCTCTTTAACTCTATCCATGTTGTGACCGGATACGTGTCTAACAAAACAGCAAATTACAATTAAAACAACAACAACATTAAGAACAACAACAACATAGCGTTAAATACCTTTTCCATATATGATTATAGTTTCGTCCACATAATTCTCATTTGATTTAAAGGTTTCTCTGTTTTCTTTAGATATTTTGGTCCATTTTACATTCGCTGACCCAGTAAAGTTGAGTAGGATGCCTGCAAGGAAAAAAAAGAGATTGATAGAGAAAAAAAGATTGCAAGGAAAATAGAGAGATTGTAAGGAAAATAGAGAGATTGCAAGGGAAAAGGAGAGATTTTAAGAAAAAATGAGAGAATGTAAGGAAAATAGAGAGATTGTAAGGAAAATAGAGAGATTGTTAGGAAAAAAAGAGAGATAATATATGCTGTTTCCAAACCAATTATACTTTATCACTCATCATAAATTCACACGCGCTTTCAATTGGCGAAAAGCTGGCCACATTAGTTTGGGATATTTATAGTTTTAATTTATTATAGCCATTGGTTATATAAGTCATATAATGATTGCTGTTTTGGAATCTAATTAACAAATATATATCAATATTAATACGAAACTTCACAAGGCGGTCTTTCTTCTGTAAAACATAGACCAAAAGTTTCGAGCCGCATATAAACTCACATCCACCCCGAATAAATCCATATATTAATAAAGATGACAAATCGTCCTGTTACTGTCAACTGTATACTATATATATTATTAGAATTTCTGAAATGAACCCGTTTTGCTTATTTATATAACCATATGTTACAAGTGTTCTGTTTTCAGTTCTTTCCAAATGTGATCCGTTCCTAGTGGATCAATATATTTTATATTTTCTATATAATACACATTGACATATTGCTTGGTATATGAAAGATTCGTTTGATTGGCATTAAATGCCGTACTGGGTGAAGGAAACCTCGACGTCATTGGCAACAAAAAAGGACAACAAAGGACAAATACAGGGCAATGGCAGGACAATAAAAATACATGACAAACAGATCGACTCTATCTTGTCCCTCAGCTCTGAGAGCACCATCATATATGAACGAATTGTACAACATATAATTAAATCGTACTCTCCAATGTGCTGATCAATATTTAACAAAATCTGTACATATGTTTTACACAAGAACGTACAATTAGGATAAAACAATTCTAGTTGTCCATTTAAAATTATATCTTGGACTGTGCATATCAGGCCTTCAGATTCGAGGTGTGTTGTCCGGCTGTAACACGGATTACTCATCTCGAATCAGAAGGTCTGCGGAACCATTGATACAATCACGGCTCTGTGTTTAGGCCATACGTGTGATGTTAAATATTCAGGCGTATTCAGCTTCAGTTAAGGCTATATATAATTAAGCTAATATTATATCGAGGGCTTAAAACCTGACCTGCTTGCGTCCTTTTTTGGCGTGTTTTACCTACCCGGGAACCAAATGTGTACCCAAAAAAGACCCCAGCATCAATTTTGACAGTTTGAGTAACAAAAATCTAAAAGATGACTTCAGGGGCCGGTTCCACAAAGCATTTTCTGACTTAAGTCAAAATACTAAATTTGATATTTTTGCCACTTGCGTAAAATTACTTTAAAATTAATACCTG
>JAVFBW010149741.1:0-12333 GCA_034783835.1 Mopalia ciliata
TGTCCGGTGCCAAAATGGCACCGGACACGTTAATATGTAGTAATCCTTTACTACACGGTAACGCACAAATGTTCCTTATTATGTACTAATAAATACTAACTCAGCTGCTCTTACTATACTACTAATCCACTTGATCTTTTAGAATGTCCCCTTCCGTTTGACCTATACTTCCAATAATAATCCACTGTCAACGTTTTTAACTCCGTGTTAAACATATAAAGGCCCGGGAAGCTCGGAGAAATAAGAAAGCTCGTAGAGGCAATCTCAACAAATTTTGGCAATCGAATTTATTTTGTCGTTTTGATTGGTCGATTATTATCGATCTTAATTGGTGCAGTTTTCAAAGAAAAAAGGAAATAAGAGTCACTGATAGGACAAGGATGTTCTCCATTAAGTGCTAGCATTGATTTATTTAACGAGGACTAAAGAACTAGAATATTATATCAGTGCAATTTTAGAGGTTTTTAAGTTTTTCAACAAAATTGTAGATTTTTCGGAGAATAACTCTTTTGAAGAGAGCATTGCTACTGAATCAATTTTGGAAGTATATTCAAGGCGAGAACCCTGATAAGCGCGATATTTTATCATCCATTTAAAAAAAAAAATAATCGTTTAGGAAACCAATTACTCTGTTAAAACCAAAATCATTTTTATATGTACTTCGATGTACATATCGATGATGTTTTCAGATTTGCTTTTTGTCCGCAATGTTTATGATACAATTACAGTGTGTCCGTACATTGTTTCCATTCCATTCATTCAGCTACATTTATAATTTTTTGTGATCTTATAGTTTTCTTTTCTTTTTATATTTTTATTCTGTTTAATTTTAGAACCCCGAAATGAGCGGCGGAGAGGGGTTGGCGCCCACTTGCCCCGCCTAAATCCGCCACTAAATTTTAAAAGTGTAATTAGTTAAAGCTGGTTACGTTTGGGGGACATCTTCATAGTTGGAACTCGTAACTAAATTGGCGAAACATTTTCTATGTTAGAATTTGTTACTTTGGGGTAACATTTCTTTAATTATAACTTGAAACTTCTTATAAACAACAAATATTCTTATATTAAAACAGGTTAATTACTTCGAGATTAAACTGTTTAAGGACAGGTTCTAGTTTAAAAAGTTTCAAAACAAATTAGCAGTTTACTATTTTTTAGCTAGTACGTACATGTAGTTAAGACCTGAAGTAATCTATGGCAATTCTTGTTCGCAGTTCATCTAAGCTGAAAGATGATGAGCGATTCTGACGAATCTCTGACATCGTCGGATCTAGCTCACTCACAGTCCGATCGATTGGTGAAGCCCTCAGATAGTGAGTCGGACGAGGATCTGATAGATTGTCGAACGGTTCAAGTGAAGGTTGACGTTCATAGCGACCAGTCGGAATCATCATGTGCCAAACCGAAAAAAACTCCACGTGGATCCCTCGAGACAATGGTTCAACAGAAACAGAAAGGGGGCTATGTTTTAGTGAAGCAGTCCGACAGTTTAGAGGAGTTGCCTGAATCTGAAGACGACTCCTCGACGTATGTACCGCCTTCAAACGACAACAGCTTCTGCTCCGTTGAAGCCTTCTACCCAATGACAATGGGCGAGAGATTAATTAGAAAACTATCTGTACCATTGTTGAAAATGCGCTTGTTTTTTGACAAATGTGTCCAAAAGTCGTCTGTGGTTGTTGTCTAAGTCGATCAGTTCATATTGTAAATAAACCATTTATTGTATATATCCATTATATACATATTACATTTCTTCCATCCTTCATAAATAATCATATATACCATAAAACATCGCCCCCATCTATAACCTGGGTCAGTTCGTAGGATTAAAGGTTTCTCTGGTGGCGTCTGGAACATGGCTATCAAGAAAGAAACCGTGCAACTGACCAATCAGAGACCAGATGTACTCTCTTTAAACCGTGTGTCTTGGTTTAAATAAATCCCTATATACTTTGAAAGGCTCTTTAGTACCCGAGTACACAGAAGACTGTTACTATACATATATCTGCGCCCAGTGATTTGTTAAACATACGTTGTTTTAAATACGTTGTTTTAGTTCTTTTTTTTTTATTTGTTGTCCGATTTTGTCTGGCATTGGCTTAACCAACCTTGGTAAGTGTGTTAGCGCTTTCCGTATACATGTATGTGCATTTTTTGTTATCCCCTCTTTTAACATTACACGTTTTCGTGTAATATTATTGCTTCCGTTCATCTCCAAGATAACTGTACTGGTCCGGAAAGTGTCGAAAGATGTTCTGACCTGACATGCTATAGCAGATAATTTTAGGCAAATATCACGCAACAAAAAAGGAGAGGGATATTATCTGGTCAGTTCATTACACGCATAGTTATTACTTTTACAAGCTTTTCAAGTAAATTTGAGTGAAACGAACTTTATACAGAAATACTTAATAATTTCTGTCGGCGTCAGCCATGTAAAGGCGTATGTAATTAAATATTCTGTGGAATTTTATACACAGTGTGGCTGACCAGAAAGAAGAGATTATTAAAATAATATGGACATCTGTGCATCTTAATTATGCGTATTATGCTAATTAGAATTTTAGAGGTAATAGTGTCCAAATTGCGTTTAGCACTGTATGGCCAAATTGAATAGCCCAATTGTGCTTAAAATGTTGGACAAATGTCACGTAACATAAGACGAGAGGGATATTATCTGTTCAGCTCATTACATGCATATTTATTACTTCAACAGGCTTTTCAGGTAAATTTGCGTTAAACACCCTACATTGAAAGACTAGATTATTCGTAAATCTGATCTGTGAGAGTAATTATGAAATAAATGATATCCATGGGAGTAGACTGTCAGATCTGTCGAGAATCCGTTTCTTTTAGTGTTTTCTTATCTGGTTCCGATGAACTTTGAAAAAAAGCGCTCTCTCCGATGCACTGGCGTCACGGGACAACTTGACAATTCTATCACACACGTCATCACAACCGGCTAAACCTCCAGTGATTATTGATATTGTGGAATCCTTACTCTACAGAGTTGTCCGTCTTGGGCTAGCTGACGCGTTAAACAAGGCACAAGACCACCATTAATTTGCCATAAGCCGGAACGTAAACGTTTCGTCCCACAGCTCTCTCCCAAACTTTCGTTGAGCGAAAACCCCTGGAACATACCTTAATCGGTCCTTTTGGACTTTCGAGTTCAAATCTTGACAGGTGAGTTACAAAACCTGGAGTGTCATAGGCGTTGTTAAGCCGGCTCGAAATGTAAACAACAGCCCAATCACCCCTCTATCGAATAGTGATAAATACACCTAATGTGGCCTATTTAGGCTATAATATTACACTGACCATAAACCTCCACTCAACTACTACACATCAATACCAAATACTCCACCAAAAACAAATTTCCAGGGCCAAAGCAAATAAAACAAGACAACACTCTAATTTTATTAAGAACTATATTCGACTGACAAAACGCAAGTCAATAATAGTGGTCTTACGCTAATATAGTGACTCTCAGAAATGTACGTGTAACTTTGTCTCGCGTTTACTTCGACCACGGCTAGAGGGTCTGGTAACACCGCACGTTCTATTTTGCAAAAAAGTTACAACGTAGCTATTACGTTTCTGTTTCGTTGCCGTGTGGTTGTATTCTAAGGTTATGGCAACATAACTGGTAGTCCACAAAAGTCCGTTGCAACAGCATAACACCGTGCTAACACGACCAAATCAAAACTTTGTCGCGACGTAGTTTAGCTTGTTGGGTGGTGAAAATGGATAGACATTAGACATAAGAGTCACGGAGTAGACAAGTCACGCGGTAATAGGGTGCTATAGAATCATCAATGGGCCCTATTGTTTTCAGTTGTATGAACATGCGATCATCTATTTCGCGTTTGGCTAAAAATACTCCGATCAGAAAAACGATGTACGCGTAAAAACCTGTTGTTACTTACTTTCAAAATTGTCGAAAAAAGGATACATGGCTGTGGAACTATATGTCTCCCTACCAATGTTTGCTCCGAAAACACAATATATTAACCACAGGCCTCATTCGAAGGTCTCTGCCGAAAAGCATATTCCATATTTCCCTAATCGTAACTCCACGTGATTTGTTTCCTTTACATTGTGAATCCAAACGTTTACGATTTAAACGCAATAATAAACATATTAGGCGTCAACAAGATTTACAGTGTACAATTGAGGAGACACTTAAAAGTTTGTGAGTCGGGAGTGATTGTTGACGTCAGAACGCCAGGATAAGATTTGTCTAGGCCATTTTTAATAGTGTTGGAGAACATCGCCGTTATATAAGAGTATACCGTGAAGCACTACTTCAAACACCAATCAATTTATTTATCCGGTCAGCTCGTCCAGATAGTTCCATGACAATATAGTGCAATTTTAGTAGTCATTTGACATGAATTGCAGGTGCGTAAAGAACCAACGTTCGAAGTGTCTTCTTGAATTCTTGGGTCGTTCTCCCTTATCAATTTTTTTTAAGGATAAGCCGTTTTAAGAAAAAAAGAACCATACGCGAAATGGTTTTCACAGTAGTCATCAGGAAGGTGTCATTTGGGCTTTCAAAATATCGAATAAAGAACGATTTTCTATTTCCATTGGTTCAACACAATCCACGAATATAATTTAACAAATCCCAAGTTACAAGTGGTTTCTCCATTAAAGCTGATGGACTTATGACCAGACCTTCCCATAGTTAACCATTTTTGGTTTCGGACAGGCCGGTATGGTTTTAAGCCCTAGATATATAATTCAAATGTGGTTTCAATTGATGATCCGTCATATACATAATCTATACTGTCGGGCGGGGTTGTCGTTTCCACTAGTCATATTTTTAGGTAGGTGGCGACTTAAAAAAAAAATACTCTAATGGTTTGCAATGGTCTAATGGTCACGCTAACTTGAAAACCAATTCACTGATTTCCTTCAAACTAGATATGTAGATTTCTTATGTTAAGACGATGGATGGGATTGCATTTCACCAAATTCCGCAAAGGATTTTGTCCGCCATTGGATAATTTTACAGTTTTCATGTCTGTATATGTTGTGAACACGATCAATCTGTAACAAATTCACGGATAAACTTGAAATATAGCAGGAGTATAGTCAGAGCCACTTCGTTATTATTTCTCTCTTCATAATAAGGAAAGGTTGTGCGTTATAAAGTACTAATTGTTTTGTTAGCCAACTGGCTGCTCTCGACATATAATGAAGGATGTGTGCGTTCTGATGTACAGAGAATCGGCATTTAAATAAGGATTGTACATTATTCAGTACTAAAAAATGTAATTATAAAGGGCGCTGTGGACATTAATATGTTACAATATATATACAAAGAAGGTTTGTTCGGCGTCGTTCTCCTCCGTGTGGAGTCACGGCGGTGATCTATGGCTTCATGCGGCATAGATGGCGCCCACCACGGAAGGTGACGTAGGTAAACAGTCTTGTCCTGGAACATTTAATCAGTCATGTCCTCAGTCGTTTATCTGTAGCAGAACAAGAAGCATGTATTTTGTGTGCGATGATTGTGGGCGTCGTTTTTCTAGAAATTGTGATAGGATGCGTCATAAGTTAATCCAGCACCCGGAAGAAAGCAAAGAAGAATATGATAACCGTAGTGTTCAAATTAAGAAGAAGACGAAGAAGAACAAGTCCTTCAGTCTGAAAACGACGACCGTTGGTATTTTCTCATTCGAACGAGAGCAGCGATGACGAAAGCGGGAGATAACGGCCACACCCCTCCCGCTGAGATTTGGAATAACATAGTCAGCCGCGTTCTCGATAAAGATAAAATTATCGACGAAGCAGGTGATGAATTTGACAAAGCTGACATGCGAAAAGCCTACGAAACCGTCGTACCCGGCATTCGTAAGTCGATCCGCGACGACTTTGTTCGCCTGAACACGCATATAGCTGGATTTGAAACGAGATCCTATAAACCGAGATATCGTGAAAGCAAAGTCTTGTTCAGAAGAGATGTTCGAAATCCCATCTGTGGAAGCGTTAAGTAACCTGTACGGATTAGAAAGGAACTATTCGACCCAGTGTTATACTTTCGGAATATCCCATACAGATCACCGACAACGAAGACCAGTAAATCTCAGCGACAATGTGATTCAATCGGATCAACAGATACAAATAAGACATTCGTCTTTTTACGACGCCATAGTACAGCGTCGTGGCCCATGACGTGATGTGTACCACAACGTCTTATGTGCCATCGCCGCCACATGTGTCCTCGACACAGTAGTACGCCGCTGCTGCCGCCGTCGGGTGCGGTGCGGCCTTGAAAAAGACGAGGACCCTCGACCGTGAGGGACAGGCTGTCACATGCTACTCCCCGACTACTCTGATGGTTCCATCTACCACCTCGGTCTTCGCTGAATGGTCCGCTTAGCGATGCTCTGGTCATCAGCCCAGCATTCTCGTGGGTCAACGGCGCCAGTTACGTTCAGAGGTGCTATGACTGTGTGTCAGCAATGTTGTGATGTGAAGCTAAAGGAGATCCCTCATCACGTCCTTATTTTTACCTCACAACATCCATCTCATATCTTGTCACAACTCGTCAACTCTCGCCAGAGTCCGCAGCGCGCTAAGCATCACGGGAAGACACCCAAACTATCCCACGACAGCACTAAGATCAACCCCTCCTTAATCAGTCGTGCGGTGCTACCCATCCGCTTCCCACTACATGCTTTGTCATAGCCCACATCGCAGCGCAACGCATCACGGGACGTCCAACCTTCGACCCACCTCGCGCAATCAAAAAAATAAAACCCCTCTCCTTCCCCATTTCTTGTCATCGAGTCCAATGCCAGCTCAGACATGCTGTTGCGGTTGTCCGCCATGCGGGCGATGTGTATAGCTAAGGGAGATAACTCGATCGATTTTCGTGTCGTTGTTGTGACGTTCACTTTATGACGCTAGGAGACACAGTTACAAGACCTTTGACGTAATGGCGCATGACCTGACATCTGACTCGATCATTTACACTGTCTATGCCCCGCCATCGTGAGAAATAGAATTAGTTGAATCCATCAACACTTTTTTAAGCCGCTGACTTAAGACACCCATTCACTGTACTCGTATATAAGACTTGCGTACCCTTTCTCTAGGCAACGGCGCTAGCACCCAGAACCACGGCCATCATGTACAACCTGATGGCATACAGAGGACGCTGCTCTCCCCACATCGTAATACTCAACAACGTACAACCCTTAGTTATCATGTACTCAGGTCATTACCAGGCGTTCATTAGTGCTGAATAATGTACAATCCTTACTAATTATGTACTAATGAGTCAAACTCGGTCATTGACTTGTATCAGAAGTCTATCGAACATAAGTGAGAAACCAGCCATTATCCAGTCATATTGTGCAATATGACTCATATGCAGAATCCTTTCTTGTCGTATAGGTAAAATATAACCTTTGAAAGGCATAGAAATAGCTTAAGTATGATAAACCTATATGATTACACATCCAATTCATGTTCTTCAAAGCTTCTCTATTTCTCGCTAGATGCGCTTTTTCGACAATCATCGCTGGTCTGGTCGCAATGTCGTTGAGACTGATTTGGCTGATTTCATACTTCTGCTTAATAGACTTCTGTTGTTTCACAATGTAGCCACCAAAGTTCATTAACAAACGGACCACACACTTGCCATGCACTTCGGAGACCCCTCAAGACGCCCACACAACAACAACAACAACAGTCTTGACGTGCACTCCGGGATTCCACCTGGGTTTTCCGCACGAGCCCATCACGTGCAACCTGTGACGTCAAGGAGGCCAGCCACTTTAGTACTGAATAACTAACACTCCATACTCGCCATGTGGGTGATCTGTAACTAAGGGAGATAACTCGATCAATTCTCAAGTCGCATTCTAAACATTATTCGCGGACATACCTGCGGAGATTCCAACTCTAAGGTATCACCGAGCCATCTTGTCTGGTTTCCAATTTTTCGGAAACCAGCTTTCAGCGCTCAGTGATACTTGCAGCATCACACCGTGGAAGGACTACGGAATACTTTGTAAACGATTTGCATGACAACATCTCCTCGGCCATCGATGCCTATCCAAATCATAATGTTATTATTTCAGGTGATCTAAACGAAGATCTTTTGAACCCCAAAAAACGCCATTTAGAAATTTTTTTTTTCGTCTGTTGGTCTAACTCAAATTATCTCTGTTCCGACTCGTCCAGTTTCCCAAACTCTTCTAGATTCCATAGCATGTAACAAACGATCGCTTGTAGCCGACTGCGGAGTCCTTTCAAACTTTTGTAGTGACCATAGCCCTGTATATGTAAATTGGAAATCCTCCGTACCCCGACTCGCAAAATACTCACGACAAATTTGGAATTATGATAAGGCTAATTGGGATGCTCTACGGGAAAACCTGGAAAAAATTGACTGGGAAGGGGGGTTTAACAGATTTTCCGACGACATTAACTTACTATGCTCATTTATTACTGATAACATTTTGGAAACAGCTAGTTTGTGTATACCAAACAACATAGTGACTATGTACCCTGATGACAAAGTATGGATGAACAAGAATATTAAAGTCGAAATTAAAAAGAGAGAAAAACTTTTTAAGCGATGGAGAAAATTCAGGACTGGAGCTAATATACGGTCTTATAAAACCCAACGTAATAAAGTTACCGCAATAATAAGAGAAGCAAAGCAAAAATACGACAAAAATGTCACATCAAAAATAACGAGCGGAAACACTAATAAAACATTTTGGTGGAAATTATGTAAAAACGTTTTAAAAAATTCAAACTCGAATTTTGCTCGATTACCACCTCTTCTGAATAGCAATGATGAATATGTATACGACACTGAGGCAAAGGTTAACCACCTCAACGATTATTTTTCTTCTGTATGTAGCACTGACAATGTTATACCAAATGACTTACCAACTACCACCCATCCAGACTTTACCCTAACCACGTTTACTATTACCCCTGACGAGATTTTGCATGAACTAGAAACAATTTATATTAACAAGGCAGTAGGACCCGATGGTATTAGTCCAAAAGTCATTTACCAAGCTCGATTCATATTATCCTCTATTTTATCTTGACTTTTCAGTATTTCGTTGCAAAAATCTGTTTATCCGGACTCTTAGAAAATAGCAAATGTTACACCCATCTTCAAAGCAGCTGATCAATCTCGCCAAACTAATTACAGACCAATTTCTAAGCTGTGTAAGCAACATACTTTAATATCATTGACAGCTGGCGTACCCCAAGGCAGCGTCTTAGGGCCTCTTCTATTCTTAATCTTCATTAATGATCTCCCTGCCAATATAACCAATAATATCCGCCTTTTTGGGATAGTCCTGAGGTTTCTACATCCTTAGAGAGTAATCTGCTAGCTATTCAGACATGGGCAGAATACTGGCATGTCTCTTTTAACTCGACGAAAACTAAATCTTTACTATGTTCCAGGCGTCGTCATCCATCTAACATTGCTGTTAACTTCATGGACAACAACATTGTTGGTTGTGATTCTGATCATTTCAAGGGAGGTAACTCGTGCAGACTTATTTTACCATATCCACGTGTTTATTGTTTACGTCTGAAGGCTATTCTTGCATTGATATGATGACGTCAGTGGAGCTACATTAGTTTTAAAATACTTACAGCCGATGAAATTTGAATTCTTTGCAACAAGTCATACATGAAAAAGGTAGTGTTTTGTTTAAATTAGATTTTAGCCAAGAAACAGGCCTGTTTAACGTGGGTTTTTATAATACAAATCCGCCGTGTACTTTGGTTGATTTCGACGCATGCGCGACAAAACATCCGGCGGTTAATATTACAGGTTTTCTTGTAGTATTATTGCTTCCATTCACGGCCGAGATAACTGTACCGGTACGGAAAGTGTCGAAGGATGTTCCGACATGGGTCGTCTGCATGTCTGAACATCTACGGCCATTTCCGTACATGTCTGAACATCTTCGGCCATTTCCGTACCTCAAATAACTGTACCGGTACGGAAAGTGTCGATGATGTTCCGACTTTTGTCGTCTGCTGTCAAAAATTTGTTTTGATAACTTGTCACTTTTATTTTCTCGTATGATTTGAGTTTTATTGTTACAGTTAAAATAAAATAATGGCTGACAAACCAGAAGGTAAGTTACACAGTAGATGACGACATTGTATTTAGAGAGAAAAAAAACCCTTATGCTAAGGCATTAGTTTTCTCTAAAGGTGTCTAACGAAAAGTGGGACCCGCAGGATATGGGTAACTAGGCCTAATGCGTCCCTTTGATAATTAAATGAGATTACAAGGAATCTCTTCAAAACTGTTACCTCAATCGAACGAAATTCGCATGTAGACAGTTTTCCCATCTCCAGCATATTAAACAATTTTAAAACAGGGTGTCCAAATGAGGCAATTGTATTGTTCACTTCTGGGTGTCCACTTTAGTTGGACAGGTGGACGACTAAGTCCCTGCCGATAACAGCCGTAATTCATTAATATGATGACGGATTGTCCATTCCACAATGTTCCGTCCTTGTTTATCTGGAGCCACATCGTGTGACTTACTCAAAAATGTTTGATATCGACACCCGGACTCGAATCCATGAGCATTATAGCCTAATATTTAGGGTTGTTTTTTTTACAGCTGAATTGAAAGCAGACTTGCAGCTCTTATTGGAATGCTTAAGTTGTCAGCTGGATAATCCTTCTGGTGCCAAACAGGCTCTTTTAACTATCTCCTCCATCTGCTCAAGCAACAGTGAGTATATTAGTCTATATGAGGGAAATTATGGTTATTTCAAACATTAAACCAGTTTGTTGTGGAGTTGTTAGAGAATTGTAAATTTCAGTATTTTTGTCTTTTTGCACCATTAGAAGTACCGTTCTGTCTTCATCCTGTGTCTGGGTAGTGTTTGACTGTCTGTTATCAGTGTTCTTGATTGTGATTTGAATACATTGAATACATTGATTTCATTGATTAAATTGATTTCATTGTCAAATGAGTGTACTATTCACTGCTACACAGTGACTGTAAATCATATTTGTGAAATAACATTTTCAAATTTAACAGTTGAATTACCATATGTACAGTAAACAAAGCACTGGTAAGAGTAGCTAATAACATGGAGCGGAATGTTACATTAAACAGTTTCATTCTTACTAATCAATGAATCAACATAAGCTTAATATAGTAGGACATTACATGCTGCTTCATTTTACTATCACCTTGTCTTGTTAGAGTTTTTATGAAACTACAACCATTCTACCAAACCCTTGGAAAAATTTTACACTGTGTACATTTTTGTAGTGGTGTGAAAAACTAGTAAGTTCATATTTTAACACACTTTGAATCATTTTGGTTGAATAGGCTTTTATAGAGTTAAAGTTACTCTGTAGCTTGTGTGTCATAAACTAAGTACAGTACATGTCACTACTTGTTCTTTTGATATGAGTGAAGCAATCATGAAAGTATGTTGAAATACACAAATTTAAATTAATTTTATTTTCATTTCTTTTCAGACAATACCAAAGACTTTTTCAATGAATTAGGTGGCCTAGAATATATTCTTAACATTATTTCAACAACACAGTATGCACCAGTAAAAGAGTCTGCTTTGTACTGTATTGGGTGTTGTGTGGAAGGAAATGGTAAGCCAAAGCTAGCTAACTTCATTTATTTTACCTTTTGTTCTTGCGACTTTTTGCCCTAAGTCAATCTTAAGCATAGTTTCACTGGACATGTTTCACAGAAATGAATGTAGGTTTATGCAGCCTATGTTCATGCTAATAAACGAAAGTTTGCATTTGCATGCTTCATGCTTCAATATCTGTAAAGGAGACAGAAAATTGTTAAAATTGGCATTATTTTCAGTTGCAAACCTACACTGCACCATCGAGGGAAAGAAAACCTCAGAAAAGATTTTGTCGGATATATTTTTAGCGTTGTTTTTAAATGCCATTAAAGACCATGGTAATCGGTTCCAGATTTTTAAGCACAATGTTTGTTAAACAAAAATTATTCATTGAAGAAGGAGTTTAATTTCACCTTATCCCCCACTGGTCAGACTTAGCAGTGTGATTTGTCTGGACAAACACCCTGCCTGATAGCCGTTTGAAGAGTAGCAATGTTGACCTGTCTTTACTTAGCACTGGAGGTACATAAACTTTCTAGCATTATAGGAAAGCTTCGCATCTTGGTTGTTCTATTGTCTATTTTTGTCGGAATACACAGCCATCATATAAGTGAAATACCTTAACATGCCAGGAAAAAGTAGGGAATTCGGGAATCTCATTGCCGGGAAAAGAGGGTGTCCAGGCGGGAAATTTTGGCAAGGCAAAAA
>JAVFBW010149752.1:0-12330 GCA_034783835.1 Mopalia ciliata
TTGATTGGTGTTTAACGTCGTACTCAAAGGTATTTCACTTATATGACGACGGACAAAAATACAGAACATCACAAACAAATTTGCTTCTCGTTACCTTAGCTCTGCGAACACCAGGGCAACAGAAAGCAACCTCTTTTATCGCCTCTTACGATCGACTGGGGAAGCCGAGGGAGTATTCTGCAGGACCATGGCCCACCCGCTCCCTCACGGGGCCCAATAATACTTATTTCCATTCCATTCCCGGGGTGGGTTGAGGGGGGGCATTAAAATATAAGCAATGGAACATCGTGAAATACGTTTCAGACCACAAACAACCTTGCATAGATTGTGGCAAATTGAATGGATTGTTTGAAACATGCGATAGGCCATGAAAGTAACTATTGATATTTTTGAAATCGAAAGGAGAAAACGAGTTTGGAATTAATATTAGGCGGGAATTGGATATATCAGGAGACAGGTTAGATTGACCCGTACAATGTGTCTCTTAAATACCACATTAACAAAAGTCGTACACTGGGTTTTTATTTACTCACCATAGCAAAAAATCGATAAAATATTACAGCTAAGTGTAATTACACCTCCAACGAAACTCGGTATTGGGGTTACTATCATTTATGTCTGGACCGGAAATGGCAATGTTTGCATTTATCATTAGCCCTTTTATGGGAAGAATCTCTGTCTTGTCACGCGATATCGTTTACAGTTCATTTATCCCAAAATAGAACTGAATAACTATATGATAAATACAGGACGAAACTTAGTTCAGATCAATGCCGCTTCCCTTAATACTCCTTTTATATACTTATTGGAGTTGTATTTTGATATCAATGGGTTACTTTTCAAAACGCCCATCTTTGTATTTTTCAAACCGGTTAACGGTTGCCCTTATTGAGTGTATACAGGTCGTTGTCCTTTATGACATTGGCTCTCTTTGAACAGCTTGCCATGTTAACTCACTCCGAATCTTTCTCACGAAAGCTATTAATTTTACTTGTGCGAACTATTGAGGGAATTCGTTGATAGCTTCTTTGCACGCAACTCCGTTTTCGGGACAATGCATTGAGACTATAATAACCATCAATTTACATAAAAACAGTGATTTTTGTTTAAATCGATGTAAGCACTTTTTTCTCCAGATAACAGAATACATCGTAAAACGTTGAGTCTCATATTAAGATTCTATGGAAAAATTCGGTAACTTTATCTATAATTTTCCTTTATTAGAAACTGAATCTGATACGAAACAAGACTCTAGCAAAATCAAATAGAAAAGGTAGCAAATCAACAAAATGTAATTATTCCTTGACATTAGTGTAATAACGCTTATACATTACATCTTTCTACGACTGCTTTAAAAAGTTTTGAAGATATGTGTCTAACACAATGATTCTGTCATGATTTGGAATTAATTGTAAAAAATACGAAATACATGTAAGATTTATGACTGTTAACTCTAAATAAAAGGAATTGTTTACTGTAGTTGCAGTTATCTGATTGGTTTACAGTAAGAAAAATCAACAATTTTTTTCTGTACTATCACGTCACAGTTTCCCAAACACAACAATTGAACATTTCTAGCTTTTTAAATTAAAACCATACATTCATTCTGAGCACCAGAGAGTTACTGAATATGTTCGATTCTGAATGTCCCATTGTAATTTCCAGATGGAGCATGGAGAGAAAACAATCAAATACAATAAACATACTGTTTTTATTTTACCTGTACTCTCCCCATATATTAATTATTTACTTACAGATTATTATTCTAATAATTAATATACATTTAAAACTGATTTATATATTTTTAAAGGGAAAATGCTAACCATAAGAGAGACAGTTATCCTTTTCCACGTGCAGCTTCAGTCCGTGTGAGCCAGAGAAGATCGCTGTGACGTAATTCGCCATTTGTGACACATCTTGGCCGCCATCAATCGTTGTCTGTTGTTAACGATTTCAGGCCGGAAACATTTATATTCGTTAAGCAATACGGATTTCATAGATATGTTGCAATAATGATTTATAGTCACAAATCAAATTGTTGTTTCATTAAGTAAAAGTATTTTCTTTTTATCCACTATCACGCATGTTCCTTACATTCGATTTGAATTATTTTTCAGCATCAAAAATATAGACAGCCTTAAAAAAAAGCAAGAAACTAAAACGACAATTTAACATTTTCTTAATAAAAAGATTTGCATTCGTTGGATATTCCACCCTGTATAAACCATCTTAATGTTCATTCAAAACGCCAGTCCACATGTATAATTTCAAATTTACTATAATATCTTCATTTCAACAGAGGCATTTCACAAGTACTACTAAATCGGGAGGCAATAAAAATATTTGTATATTTGTAAAGAATATGGGGGTTAGGAAATACTAGTGTATACTCTATCTGTCTCTTGGGTTTTAGGAATGGCAACATCCAATACCAGGGTTATAAGGATCATCTACACAAGTTTGGGTAAATATCATAATTAACCATGTACTGTTTCGAGTCAGGCGTCAAATGTCTTATACTCTGCGTTCATCTGTGAATTGAGTTTTCATTTTGACTGGAGTATAGAGAAATGGTCTAATGACGTTAATATGTATTGATAAACTGTCAGGGAATTAGGTCAGATCTGTACACACTGATGTGTTTAGAACAAAATGATTCAATGTACATCAGCTAACAAAGCTTAGGCACCCACTTGTCTATTGTGTGTATGGTCGAATGGGCAATTGTATAATATCTGACTATGGATTAAATCAAATTTAATAGCCTCAAAAATATCATTGAAAACAACACCACAGGTTTACACACTGAGCAATTAGGAAACATCACTCCTATTCATTGAGGCTTTATTTTAACTTATATTGTGTAACTTGCATACAGGTACATGTACCTGGTGCAATCTTTCCATGGTATTAGTGTCTACATCTTCATTGTTCAAGAGGGATTTTACTTATCTATTTAATTAATAGTTACTCCAAAAGTCCAGGGTTCGAACTCCGTTGGAGGCAACCAAATTGTTCTCTTTTCAAAATTAGCCAAATATGTAGTTACCCTGTGATATATTGTGTGTACAGAAATGTGGAATTATCCGGTAAAGGTTATAGATTTGTAAACATGAATTTGTCCATACGCATTTATTATCACGCGTTGGTATCATGTCATCAAAGCAGAGTATACAAAGATATGATCATAATAACATATATTATATGCGGTTCGTATAACTTGAAGGCACACTAATTGAACCATTATCTGATCAAACAGTTCATTCTAATCAGATCTAGAACAAAACTATTAAGTGTACCACGAATTGATTGAGTCTACATTTCTGTCTGTGTACATTAATACCAACATAAACATATAACAGAAAATTGATAAGCCGATAATTAGGGTAACGAACGTTATTCACTGAGCCAATGTTCAATAGCTATTAATATCGTTAAGAGGTAACGTATAATCTAGTGTTTCTTCAGCGATAACTTTGCCTGTAACGATCCAAAATAAATGTCCACCCGTTAAAGGGCCGAATGCTTTCAGCATTATATTTCAATTCCAAATGTTTTCTCAACTCACGATGCATGTCAACTTCACCTTCCCAATCTTATAAAGACTTTTGTCTGGTTTCGTGCAAGTGCTGTTACATTGTTGTTGGAAAAACATTAAGTACACAATGTATTAAAGATGTCAATTGGTATTCTTAAAAAAATAAATGCATGCCTGTACAGTCGTTATCTATTTCATTGTTTGTCCCAGAAGCCTCTTATATCCAAAGACACAAACATCCTTTTAATATCGTGAAATGTTAACCGCCAAATATTCAGCACCAAAATAATTTGCGGATGCACATAGACAAACACGAAAATCTCATGATTTTTATATCTTTTATATGTTTTTAAAACATAGCGCTATTTTTCTACTACAATTCACTGTAGATAAGAACAGAATATATATTGTATTTTTGCGATCGTATTTTGCCTGCAATGTAGATACGATGACATAATCTATGTAAAAGATGTAATAATCCTAAGAAATCGTGGAAGCTAGCCACCCGCGCAATAGTTAGCACAAGGGCAACTTTATTGATCATAGTTTATATCACTTTTAAACATATTTTCGTCTTTAACTTCTTGGGGACAAGACAAAAATACAATATTTTTTTATTCAATGTTTGTGAGATCCTCATTTTGGTATATTGACCTGAAAGTCAGATTCATTACTCTGCGCGACTTATCTGCCATCCCTTAAATAAACTGTTCTACAATTGAGTACTGTTCGAACGAAGGCGAGTCCATGAGACCACTATCTATCTTGGAGCCATTTTCTCAGGAGATAAAGTTCCTGATTCCCTAATGACATTTCTATTTACATCGGTTATACACAATTTGATTTTCAAACAATACTTACAAGGGAATTTTGAACTAGCACCTATTCGCCCGGGACAAACATACCAAACATCTTTAGTATGTTTCCATTAGTGGATTAAATGAATAAACATGTTACTCTTAACAGCAGTTTATATGAGGATTTGTGAGAACTGTTTTTTCAAAAATAATTGCTAGCACTGTAAACCGTTGTATCCAAACGAACACACGCTATTTAGCGTATGTGCTTGGTCTAAGAAATTGCTTCTGAGCCATATTTGGAAATTTTGAGAACAAAAATAATCGAAACATTTGTTTGTGTTTTCGTCTCAATATACGACATAGACACTGATACTACTAGGTCAATTGCTTGACATACTGATTGTAACAAATCACTTTTTAGTTCTTATGTACCCTTTAACCACGGTTGCTTATACACGATAATTGACTGTGGTTAGCAAACTTGTCCAAACAGGGAAAGAGGATACCAGCGAAGGCCACAACCTCATAACTATATTCCAGTCTATTTCGGCAAAAATCAATAATATTCATATCAATCAAATATTAACTACTTCGGTGTCCTCATTTACGATGTATATCAATCTATCGATAATTTATCTTCTAGAATCCGGTCCTTACACTCCTAGATTTCCATGTTACCCACCGAAGAATATTCACTATGTCGATTTTGTACCAGGAGTAAACAGAGACTTCATTTTGACACTGATGTGGTTATATTATTCTAATAAAACATGATACACAAAATGACATACAGGAAAAGAAAGAGAGCCCCTAGAGTATGACCTTGAATAGCAAAACAATAACATCGGACCGATAATATAAATGTATCTTCACATGTCTGAAAGAGAATTAACATATTTATTTCTCTCTTCGTGTATCTGTTACCATGGACTATAACCGTGTTACATCGATACTCTTCGCAAGCATAGAAAATGGGAAAATTGAGAGAAGAGAGAGAGATAATAAGGACATAAAGGAGGGGGATAGAGTTTAAGGTTGTCCATTTAACAAGTTTCGTTTGAAGCAATAAGGCTGATCTCCAACTTTAAGCAAAATAACCGATACAGTGCTATTGGAATGTTATTGACGTGTGTTCTAAAAGTTCAAATGTGTTTATGCCATTTAAAACTTATGATATATTGCCATAGTGAATTTTTGTAACAGACTAAAGTCCTCTATTAGCGGCATTTTAGGTATGCGTTGCCCTGCCAATGGTTAGGGCATGTAAGATACATATTGGACCCGACCTGCCTACCTGGTGTATTCTGGAGTATTTTCTACACGTAATTTATGTTAAAAACATCAATAGGCGATCAAAATACACACAGAATTTAATATTCTGTGCTATGCTGTAACACTACAATACACAAAATGGTTAGAAAATACTCATAAAAAATCATTAAACAAAAATTTCTTCTAGGTTAGGTAAGTCTTCTGAATTAAGGTAATATATATAAGTGCTACAAAGACTGTAAGCAATGACTCCACTCAAATCTACAAGGTCTGTTCCGTTCACGACTGTCAAGGAAATGTCTCCGTGATTGGTACATTTTATTTCACTATCTACTTAGTGGCAAATTATGCAAACAGAAGAAATGGAACTGACACCTTCGCGTAAAATGTAATGCGTTCCTGTAATATCATCCGTCATATTTCCCAATAGCAAAGTATCATTGACAAATATTACCCTCAGGCAGCGTTGATGGTAACGGTCCATCGCTTCAGCAAAACACACGTCACTAAGTATCACCACTGTGGTGTTGTTTAGATAAGTTCTTTCTTGTTTGATTAATATCAGGTGTACATGTATCTGTTATAATGAATCGAGAGCTCTGAAATTCACTTCAAATCCCACAGTAATTTTATTGGTTTATTGTATTTGAAATTTATGTAAAATAACATATGCATAATTATTGTTTATTTCAATAATCTTATGGCAATTGATATACGCTATACAAACTGGTATTTGACTGGG
This sequence comes from Mopalia ciliata, assembly GCA_034783835.1. NCBI lineage: Eukaryota > Metazoa > Mollusca > Polyplacophora > Chitonida > Mopaliidae > Mopalia > Mopalia ciliata. Next base: position 6,353 of record JAVFBW010149752.1, read on the forward strand.
ACGATGTAAGCCTCGAATGATAGTGAGAAGACAGATGACAGCCTAGATCCAGAGGAAAGCTCCCCGGCTACTTAAAGTAACAGGAACTTCAATACATGAGTTCAAACACAGCTGAAAGCACACAAATGCTCACGAACCACGTTCGTTGAGTTTTACTCAGATTACAAAGTCATACACTTTATTCAGATTAACACCTGCAGCGACCTGGCATAATTATAGATTTTGAACCTTATTCGGGGTTTTGAACCTGTTTATTGACTTTTAAATAAAAAACGGAACCTTACTTTGGACTTACCACATACTTATGAACTTTGAATATAGGAACAAAAATTTGAATTTGGCAAAAACAAAAAACCTCTGATGGGTTGGGCTGAAGTGTTTAGGTCACACTGATCCTCACAATGTTTTGAACTACGTCCTTTAACGAAATGTATATGGTTTTCATAAACCCCAACAACAAAAAAAAATCGCAGGTGTGGTTAGTGGGTTGTGCTTCGGCCTTCTAATCCTTCTCCTATGTACAGCTCTCAAGTCCGTTCACTGTTCCTATGTGACAAACACCATCAAACAAACCATTTCACTTGGTTTTTCTAGTACACATGTAAACAAAATATTATAAATGGTCTTCAAAGCGGCAATTCTACTAGTATGAATCTATACAGCACACAACATAACATTGCTACAATTAATCAACCCTACAGTATTAATAAAGTCATTAAATTATAGCCTAAATTAACACTCACAAACCAAGAAGATTGTCAGGAAATCCAAAAATTAATTGATACAGCTGACAATCTCATTTGCTTTTTAGCTTTTATTTTCCATCTCACAATTATGTTTTTAGTATGCCTTAAACCACACGAAATATTTTCAGACACCCTTATATAAACAGAAGGCCTTCAGTATTAAGCTAGTGCCGAATAGATCTGTGGTCTGAAAGAGACAGGTCGCTCTGACCGCTATTAAAAAAATCGGCTTGCTCTGTTTGTCTGAATATCGATATTTCCTTTCCAAAATATTACAGCGGAACCCTACACAGTGGGTTGGAATTTTTCTAACGTCAAAAAAAATCAATAACCGTCTCTCGGAGATATAGCAGATGATAAAAACGTAATTACACCTCGGATTGTATGGGATATTACTGGGTTTAATGACATATCTAGCAACTTTCTGTTTAAATGATACATAATATTGAGATCTTGGGTGGGTGTTTTCTATAACTCCGCTTTCTGATGAGTCGGTTTATAGCAATGAGGCAAGATGGTACGTCTATATACTTAATTAGAATTCACGCGATTGTCCATTACACAAGTAAATACTAAAATTTAACTGAACAACAGATAAGTAGGGCATTAGTTAATCAATTGATTTTATTTCACGGACAGCAGTATCCTCTTCTATTTCTGATCATAAAAGTAATTTGATTTTTTTTTTGTCCCTACTATCTTCGATTTTCTCTTCTTCATTTTGTTTGGCTTTTTCCTTTTTTTTTTTTTTTTCGAATTTTAGCAGATAAGTCGATAAGCCCAGACTGTCAGTCAAGGTTACTTCTGTGCTGTATTGAAGAAAGTAAAAAGTGTAATTGCCTTTGATTTTTTAACACAGAAGCCTCGATTAGAATTGTGGCGATATGCGTCTCATTCCATACAAATGAGTATAGCCTAGGTAATATATCCTAAGGATAATAAAGAAAACTTATGTTAATACTTTACGTTTTACACAAGACATGCAAGCAGCCTTTACTGGAGATAATCTGGGATGATTTAAAGTAAAGAGAAAAAGAGGCCGTCGGCTTGATATGTTAAATTTTATTTTACTTATTCTAACATCCCGCACCTTTTTTATCCGGGGCCCGATATAATAAAGACGAAGGTCTCAGTTAAGGATAATTCCTTACCGGCGTGTATGGTCATATAAGGTTGCGTTGTGTTGCTTTGAGTTGGAGATAAATATATCTTCGCCAGTAACTGCATTTCATGAGATGTAGCAGGTCGTGTCAGGGCGCAGTCAGTCAAACTTTTTATACCATTCACAGGTTCACATCAACCTATCCACAGGGATATAAATAGAAAACGGAGACAGCGTAGACTACTTGTTAGTTTTTCCAAAGTTTTTTCATGGGTTCGCAACAATTGGTGGCAATAAAAGGTCTTCATATATAATTTAAACATCAACCATGAGAACAACGTTTAGCAACTGGTCTATCACAATTTCAGCTGGGTCATCAAACACTTGAAGACGGCTACTCATAACAGGAAGTCCAACACAACTTCAGTTAGGTCCTCGTATAAGTTAAACATCAAAGAAGACATCAATTTAGCAACTGGTTCAACACAATATTCGGCTACGTCTTCCTACACTTTGAACACCAAATCAAGGAGACAATGTATAGTATCAACTGTCCCAACATAATATTCGGCTTGGTCGGATAGAAAACAACAACAGAGTTAACATTGGCGAAAGCAGACAAAGATAACTCTTTCATTTCACTCCTGAAGAAAATTCCTTTCGAAGAAAGTGCCACCTCTTGACACCGATTGGTGAATAACACAGATTTCCCGAGCATTAGGTGCGGCATAGCGACGATTGGGTTTTGTTAAAAACTAGACATACCATTAAGCCATAGATTAGGCGAACAAATTACTGTTTTCCAACGACAGGCCCATTATATAACCACGTGGTAGCGCATTTAATGCGCCAATGGATAATTTATCATAGCTGGACCTACTTCCCGCTGCGCTCATATGTCAACAAGGAAGTAAAGGCAAAACAAATGGGGTGAACGTTGTCACAGGTAATAGATAGATCCAGTCTTACAACATAACTACCATAAATTTACTCAGTAAAATTCTCATAAAAGTCTGCTTCAGGAGTAATCTGCGTTTGAGCTGGTGATATTTAACCGATGGGGGTTTGTCAACAACGGACATTTTAATTCTTAAAGTATTATTATTTTGAGTATGAGTACGCCACAAGCATAAACCTCAATGGTCACTAAATATTTGTATTTGTGTAAGCAAAGGCAAAAGCAGTTATCTATAGCTTGTTGAATCCGTACGGTATGGCAAATCTCACAGTTAAATGGTCAACTGCACTTTGTTCACAGCAGTAGAGAACCCCACACCGGAATTTCGTCTACCCTCGACATCATGCAAAATATACCTTTAAACAGATCATTTATAAACAAACGCCTTTAGGTTAAAGTCTTTGGAATAACTCAGGATATGCGAAGCAGACTAAAATGTCACTGTGACCTTTATTTAAAACTACTTCTTGATCTATTTGTCTGGAATATCGCCGTTTTCCCTCCCAAATAGCACCACAGAATTCTAGAAAGTTGATCGTGAATTTTTACGGACAGCACAAAAATCAATACTTTTCGGTCCAAAATATAAGGGCCGCGAAACAGGTAATCTCAATATCTGTGTAATATTGTGATATTTAACGCCGTGTCACGTTTATTAGACTTTTTTACGTTTTATCAACTGTGGGTCATGCGTATTACTTTAACCACAATTTAATCAGAAAATTCGTCTGTGTTATACAAAAAGCAGTTTATGCAATTGTAAAAACAAAGGTTTTCATTAGTTGGAGATAATATTTCAAAAGATACTGACCGTGTTAACAGAACATCAGATCCTGCAGCATTCACGTTCCAAGAGTAAGCCTACATATGGAAGCTCATAGCGGCCACTTGCTCCCTCGCAACCTCGCTTGTCATAAACATGATTAAAAAATACAAAACCACGAGAATGTTTGTTAAAATCTCCTGCTTTTGCAATTTTTTTCCGTATTTTGAAGGGCGAGGGAGAAAGAACGTGAGAACTCCAGGAAGCAGGATTTAAGTGTTAAATCTCGCTTCCTCGCCTTTAAATTGTGAAGGTCGAGGGAGCGAGAACGCGAGATCGCGAGAACTAGAGGGGGCAAGATTTAGCGCGGTCTCGCTCCCTCGTCTATCACTGATACAAACACTAAAAGTCGAGATTTAATGTTAAGGTTTTGAACTTTTACTTTAACTGTTAAATCTCGCTCCCTTTAGTTCTCGCGTTATCGCCGTCTCCACTTCTTAAATTTTTAAACGAAACAAGCCAAAACACAAGATTCTTTCATAAAATCTTGTGTTTTAGTAAATTTTCTGCAGAGCGAGGGAGCGAGAACTAGAGGGTGCGCGTCTCCTCGACTTTCAAGCGAAGAAAGTTCGAAACCGCGATATTTTAATATTAAATCTCTACGTTGAGTTTTTTTTTTCCAGTGAAGGACGAGGGGACGAGAACGCGCTAAATCTTGACCCCTCTAGCTATCGCGTTCTCGGGTTCTCGCTCCCTTGCCCTTCAAAATATCAAGCAAAAATTACCCAAACGCGTCTAGGTCAAGATCACGTTGCCTAAGTGACTTACGCTCTCCTGAACTTGCTCGACAATCATTACAATCAACTACATGACAATGCTGATAGACTGTATAAATAATAATTTGAAGAAGCCCTATTAATTTTCAACGATGGCATTTATACCCTCACATACCGAGCGCAATTTAGGCCTACACCAGGCATTTAAAATAAAACCATGCAGTGTCATGTTGTGTTTGAAATATTAAATACAACGTCGCACAGCTGGTGTAGACAGCCTGACAATGCAAGAGTAATCTTTGCAGTCTAATAAATATAAGATATTTAAAAACAATAATAAACAGGTTGCTTCGATTATTACGGTATGCTACAATTTAGAGCTTCGGATTGGCCGCAATTGACATGAACGTACTTAAACCGGAAAGCGAGATTTAGTAGTTAAATCTCGTTCACTCTAGTTCTCGCGTTGTCGGGTTCTCGCGTTCTCTGGTTGTCGCTATTCAGAAAATTACTGTTTTTCATTGAACTGTTTACTTTGTATGCAAAAACACTAAATGGTACACAAGTATCATATCATTCCTGACAAGAAAGAGCATACAAGTTTAAATCAAACCGAATATTCAAAATGTGTAATGATCGGTCAAGTTTTTTTAGCTACATTAATTAAACGATTATTACCTGAATAGGTTTACAAAATATTTCCATTTTCATGGCAGTCATCTTTTGAAGGTGAAAAAGTTTCAACAGCATGGTTCAATAGATCCCTCATGGTCATAAATGTTTTCCGCGTAATGTAAATTAATGGTGGATTTTTAATAATCCCCTAAGCTAAAACGTTAATGCCCTGTGCTCCTGTAATGGAAAAATGTTATCCAATTGTTACACAAAAATCTAATAATTTGACATCTGAGGAAAACATGTACTTTACTGTTGCACCATAGCATTGTGAAATGGTTTGTATTGCTTTTACGGCTAGATTTAAATATAGGATATCCAAAAATTGATGTTGCTAAGGGGGTAAGTTGGTTTTTTTGTTTTGTTCTTTTGTTCGTTTTTTTTTTTGCCTTTTAATTTGAGAGAAATGTGTTACATTGATAAATATAATTCATCATAAACACTGTCATAGGATAAAAACATTTCCATGAATATCATGGACACATTTTTCCCCACATGTGTTCTGTATATATTCACTAAATAACGGGTGGATTATATGTTAACAGTTTATGGCGTCAGAGAAACTGTAATACAAATTCCTTTCATGTCATTCTAGCTCCACGGGTGGCCCCCACAGGCAAAGTAAAATGTTTAGTGTAACGTTGTAGTGATGTATTTTTAACGGAGCTTATCGTTCTTTTGTAACTGCCAAATGAGCACAAAGACTAAACTGTTTAACATATTGCTTGTATGTTCGCTTTATCCGCCTGTTTCTGTCGACTGTAGCTCTTCTGTTCAATTGCCCTGATTCAGAGGAAAATGGAGAAAAAAGTGTCTTACCTTTGATTTTCTTTGAATGGTACACTGTGTATAATCTACCACTGACGCAACTATTAGCCTTTATTTTCGGTACTTTTATGTATAAACTAGTTTAAACGGTGTTAGTCTATGTTATACCTGGAGCTTATTCATGTATTGT
>JAVFBW010149763.1:0-12330 GCA_034783835.1 Mopalia ciliata
GGGTGAAGGAAACCACCCTCGACACCACTGGCAACAAACAAAGACAGGACGGGACAAATACAGGATGACAACAGGACACAATACAGACACCACAAACAGATTGGCTTCTTGTTCCCCTTTGTCTCTGAGAGCACCAGGACAACACGAAGCTCCCTCCAACCGCCCGCGGCTTGTGAAAGAAGAAACAAATAGGCTCTACTGTATTCAGACACCAATTTACAACCACTTTGCAACAACATTAAACAAAATGTTGTAAAACAACAGACATTATCTGAGAAAGAAAAAAATGGTTAAACACCAAACAAAAGCAGAATTCCGCCATAACGTAGAAAATCCTAAAGAGGTTAATTTACTCACACATCTTTGACAAGGAAGTTGTCTGGTTTGATGTCCCCATGTATTATCTGACATTTGTGCACTTGTTCTATGATCTTCAACAGCTCAATGGTGATAAAGGTGGCAATGGGCTCAAAGTCACGCAACTCAGATTTTAAGCCCCGTAACAAATTTGCCAAATCCTGACAAAAAAAAAGAAGAGAACACATTTATATTGATACAATTTGCTAAATTAAGAGAAAACATCAAAGTACTTCATAGAAAAGTATCAAGCCTTCAATAAGAACTAAAATCAACCAGGGCAATTCATTTAATGACTGACAGTAACTATTTACTTTTGCTACAGAAAAACCAACAATAACATTCCCAATTCCAAACATTTTAATTATGAAATTGACAAGTTTTATTATAAAAAGAGGGGAAAACTGAACTCTCTGAGTAACAAAACAAGAAAAAACACACCACGATCCAATTATTATCAGACTTTGAATAGTTGCAAAGCACCTAGACAATAAACAAATCTCCCACCAAACTTCTTGCAGTATGGTGAAATGCAAAAACATAATCACAATATATTTGAAAAATTGTCTTTAAAGGTTTTTTGTATTTCTATCTTTGCATTTAGTGTGTTTCCTCATGACTTATCAAGAAGTCACGAGTAACTTGGTGGCACACCTAAATTGATGAAACAAAAAATGAAATCCTGTTTACTCTGTTGACAGTTCAGTTGAATTAATGGTGTGCATAAATATGTTTGAGATTAACACGAGCAATACAAATACAAGCAAGATTTGTTTTCGTCCTGTTCAACCCTAAAAATCACGGATTACTACTGGTTTTATGCAAACAAACAGCTGAAAGAGAAGTTTCCTCACATGTTTGTTGCATTTGTGCAAACAGAACAATCAAACTAAAAGTCAAATTTTAATTCCATTTTATCAAGTTGGAGAATTATTAAGTAAAGTTTTTCCTTTAGGAAAAAAATGTAAATTTATTGATAAAACTCCAGGACTGGGTTATTCAAAAGATAACATAGGTGGCTTTTCTTGACATCACAGAGAAAATCAATAGAGAGCTGATTTAACACAGCAAATTTAACACCATAGCATGTGGTTATTTTGCTCATCAGATAGCATGCCAATCATAGGAGTGAAATGATGAAATGATTGGGGTTTAACATCATACTCAAGGGTATTTCACTTATATGACGACATGCCAGCCCAATGGGTGAAGGAAACCACCCTCGACACCACTGGCAACATACAGACGCCACAAAAAGATCGGGTTCCTGTTCCCCTTTAGCTCTGAGAGCACCAGGACAACAAGAAGCTCCCACCCAACCGCCTGCAGGTCTAGTTTGAATATCGTTACCCTTCACGAGACCACAACCCGTTATTGCGATTTGTGGACATATCACCAAAAAAAAATGTCTTAAAACAGGACCGTATAAGCAGAAATATAACACATGTTAACAATACGGCTGTCAAGCGTTTGGACCGCATACCGTGCTGCCACCTAGCGGGTGTGGCATTCTCCGAGACTCCTATTGTATCTAAACGATCAAATGTCTAAATTAAAGCTGATTAAGCATTTGAGACGCAAAAAATGAATAAGCATAGTGAGTTGTGAGCGAGTTATTATCGCTTGCAGAGTTTGTTGTCCTGGTGCTCTCTTGTTAAAGCCAACCCAGTGATCATGTTAAAGACCTCCTCGGTTTACCTGTGAAACCATATCCTTGTTTTGATGACATAACTGTTAAAAAAATGGCAAAATAATTTTTATATCAATGAAAGAGGGTACGTTAGCGAGTCAGACTGACACCGAAAAAAACTATTTGGAAAGTCAGAAGTTGGCCACGTTCTACCACATAAAATTGTATTTAACACACAAATACTGATTGGGTTCTGTCAACTTCTGTGAATAGCGTACATTTGACCTCGATCCTCGATCGACAGTTATTGGTTTTAGTGTAGGAGCCCCATGAAGAGAGAATTTAGAACAAAAAAATTCAACTGTTAATTGAAACAAGCAGTGCATTTAACCAAAGGGCCTTGCTCAGCATTACGTCATTTGTGCACCTGGTCTGTTGATTTTAAAGACCCCTTTACTCTTATAAAATACTATCTTAGTGGTAGCGAGTGTGCTTCCTAAACTGAATCTTCTTCGATTTACCGCTCACAGGATCGAGTCCGCATGTCGACCATTAGGTATGTGAGCGAGTTACATGTTGTGCCTCCGGCAGTCGTGATAGTTTTTACGAGGTTTCCTCTCGGTTTTCAGTGTGTACAGTGTGAAGTGGACAATCTGTCATCATATAAGTGAAATACCCTTGAGTATGATGTTAAAACACCAGTCAAACAATCAAACAGACAAACATATCAAATATCAATGTTATACAACCAGTTAACTAAACCAACTCCCAATCCCACATCTGGTCAGTGGTTTGGAATATAAACTTTAGACTCTAGTTTACCTTTAAAGTGTCACTTTCCTATCAAGAGTTATTAAATGTCTTAGTAGAGTGACTATCAGCCACTATTCTCAAATCTGACAGATGTATACAATCATTCTGGATAAAACCAACTTGATTATGTAGGTACAAAGTTATTTAAGATGAGTTCAAAGATTGCTGCCATATAGGCTGTTTTACTAGTATCAATAAAATCTCTTTTTTTTTAGTTTTTGGCTCTTTTTGACTATCAGCATCACTCATGTCAATGATGTCATCATGCCATATTCGGAAAGTTGTCTGCTGTTTTAAGAGTCATTATGGGTTTATATGGAAACTTAATTTAGGATTATCTTTTTTTAGGTTTCCAAAATTGTTTGCAGTCTTCTAAATACGAATTTTGCTTCAGATTTTAACAAATTCTGTCATCTGATAATCATTGAATTATGATTCTATTTTAAAGCAATTTTGCTTTATTTATTTAAAACATCAACAAACCAGGGGTAAATGCAAATGTGAAGTTATCTCACAGGACTGATTTTAAGGTTATGGCGGAAAATATTACAGCACAGGCTGATGTAGTCTGCGATATTTCACATCAATCTCAACACTGGCCTTGTCCCTATTAAAATTGAGTGACAAAGAGCGATTTAAAATTCCAACTTTTTTTCAGTATTGTAACTTTGTGGTGTAATGGCACATTGATGCCCAAGCGTCTGAAAGCAAGTTAATTTTCATGTTTTGTTGTTTACATAAGTTAACTGATAAGTTCACCCCCCAAAAATAATTCTCTACTGCAATTACGTTTAGGCTACATTTATCTACTATGAAATATAAAGTTTTGTAAAGCTTTTGTAAGGTTTCTGGTACAAATTCTTCATAAAGCATGCATTGAAGTTGGTTTTAGGTCAAAAACAACACTTTTTTTTTATTTACATTTCTTCAAAAGACCTTACCAAATTGGCATATTGGCATCAAGGGCTTAATAGGCAGAGGGGTGTCCATCCCTCCAGATGAACACCCTGAATTGATAAATTGGCTCATTTGGACACTGTTAACATGGAGGAGATCATTTTGGACACCATACATTTTTTTTTTTTAAATATTTTTCGGTCAGGCAAGCACCTTTTATATGCACAAGTCTGTAGTGATGTTGGAGAGCAGATAACATGCATTTTTACTCACATGGATTGGATTTTAATCTTAAATAATAGTAATTTATCATAAAAACTCAATCAGTTTTATTTAATTTCTCCTGTTTTGTACAACGTCTTACTCTACAAAAAAAATACAGCATTTTTTTGTGGGCCTAAAGTTATCCTTGATTTATCTTACACAATGGAACAAAGTAAGCAAATAAACTACATTTAGCATTTTTAACATACACTTTCATTACATGCAGGGATTTTGGAAAATGTTAGAAAATGTGTATTTAGTCTTAGTATATAAATCATAACACCGCAAATAATATGCATCTACAATTCTAAGTAAAAATCCAATCTTTAATATAGTCCTGTTAAGTTTATTCTGGACCTCAAGGAAGCAACCCTGGTATCTATGGCTACAAGTAGAAATAGCTTCTTTACAACTCCATAGCAACAAACACTGGGTCAATATTATTAGCAACATGTTTGAGTCGTACTCAGTTGTCACTCTTTAGCCATCATCATTGCTCGATGTAAAATCAATAAGCTTTTCACATGAGTTTGCAAAACTGTCACTATCATCCGTTTACCTTTACATACCGTTCATTGGTTTTAAATCTGCAGTAAAAAAAATAAATAATACATTTGATTTGATTTTTGTGAGTTAACATAAAATGCCACTTACATCAATTTTATTAATAACATTGACATTTTATTCTGGAAATCTGAACATTCTTATACAGGGGTTTTGAGATATGACATTATGACAACAGAGTGAAGTCTCTCTGCAAAATGACATTGCCAGTTTTTGGCAAGGTACTCCTGTCATTGGTTTTCAGGAAAATATAGCTTTAAAATTCTAACTTTTGCCACAGAATATATTTTAAGCTGTGGGAAAAGGAAATTTATATGGTTTTATTAATGTTTACATGTACCTGTTATTTAGCAATATATTCCTATACCACCAATGTTAAAAATTGTGGATTGACACTCCCTTGCCATAAAGCAATAACTTTATTTTGCTAAGGGAAGTCACTCTGTTATTGTAAAATCATACCTGGAAAAACCTGTATTGAACTATACTGTCTAATGTCTAAGAATTAAGCAGTTAATAATACTATGATTGTTTTTTTGTATAACGTTACCTTGCAAGATTATCTAAAACTGATGTTATAATATCTGTTGTTCACAGGCATTTGTACAAAGACTTCAAGGAATTCGTCCCACAAGAGGCATGACAAAGAATGAACAGTTGAAAGAATATCACAGACAGATGCAGTATGGGGTTCCGTCTTTAATTCATCATGAAAGGTCCAAAAGTGCAAATGGATCCATCATTCGAACACGTAGTATATCCAGTATGTCTAGTGTCCACAGTGGGTTCACATCACCTACATGTAGTTCAACAACAGGTTCTCGTAGTCGCCCGTCAAGCGCAAAAAAAATTCCTGTAGGTAGTCGGCCAGTCTGGGATGAAAGGTGGTAGGATTGTAACTATTATAGTAAGAATGCAGCCTTTTGTTCAATTTTGTACTGACTCCTGGTTGTGTGGATTTTAAGCATCTAGGCATTCTGTATTCTGCTTAGTTCCCGGATGGTTGGTGGAAGCTTCATGTTGCCCTAGTGCTCTCAGAGCTAAACGGAAACAGGAAGCCCATCTGTTTATGTTGTCTGTATTGCGTCCTGTTGTTGTCCTGTATTTGTCCCGGCTTGTCTTTGTTTGTTGCCTGTCCCAAAATTAGAGTGCCCAACTTATAGATGTTGTAGGGTAAGTGTATTAAAAAAAAGTATGACGTTAAACCCCAATCAAACAAACAAACAAACAATCTATTTTGTTCTGGATAGAAATTTTACAGACCTGACCTCTGTTTCCAACTTTCCATATCAAAGGAACTGTCTCCCAAGCTTATCTAAACTCATAACAAGGAAAACACTCAAGCTTGTACATTGTACATACCAGTTTTCAACTGCCAGCTTCCAACCATTTCAGATAACCATGTTTGCATAGATATACTTGTATTTATGGTAGTAAATATGCCTTGAACAAGACATTATAATTTTCCCAATTGTTTTTGTTTTTTTGTGTCTGTTCGTTTTGATTTACAAATAAGGCTATCCTGTACATATAGCAATTGTCATGTTTTGTACTTATATATCTATATATGACAGAGTTGGTCAGTGATCATCATGAGTGTAGCTTCACTATATCATTCTTTATCTTATTTTGCGATCAGTTTTTGTACACTTGAAAGTATACAATATTATACTATAAAGTATATGATATAACTACATTATATTCTTAATTAAAATAGAGTATTCAGACCGAAATAACAATGAGTGATCACTAAACAGCAATTTATATTATAATACCATATATACTTAAGTGGCTGCTTTCATTTAATAGATTACATTAGAATAATATATTTTTTATGCATTGACAAAAAACTAGTGTGTTATTTTATGTTTTATGGAAGTACATGCATTGTTTGTCTTGTGGAAATAAGTATTCATAGTTCGATTTCATATTTATAAAATGTGCTAACTTTCATTATTTCATTTTGTTGGAAGATATGTGTATTATATTATAAATTCTTTTACCATTGTACAATAACAGGATTCATGATCTCAAAGAATTACTGAAAATGTCACTACTCTGAAACATATCTACATATTGTTGTGTATAAAATTTTTAATTTAATATATTGGGTTTCCAATGTTCTCAATAAACTAACATTTTTCAGGTTCATAACGGATCATGTGTAACAAAAGTGACTTTTTTTTTAAGTTAATATTATATCAGAAGTTGTGTGATACTTATAACAACTTATTGGTACTAAACTTGATTTATTAGGTATTTCGGGAGATGAAGTCCGTCCATAACCTTATATTATGTAGTTAGATCTGTAGACAAGTCTTGAAATCCAAGTGTTAATTTATTTTGTGTACAATTTGGTATAATTTAGTTAAAAACAATAGTAGAGGTATCAGTTATGTATTAATAATTATGCTGTATCCAGTTCATCACCATTGCATTTGCATTTTTATTTGAAATTTAATGACATATGCCAGTACAAATTTACATTTTATTTATGTGATAAATGCGCTGGTGGTAGCAAAGCCAGTATATTAGCCACCCCTGGGGAAATGTCTAAAAAAGATAAATTAATATATTAAATCAAAAATTTATCATAGAATTCTACATAGGCATTAGGCAAATACATGGTTTTCCAAATTTCTGCTCTGCATATAGACATAGATTTCTGAAGAGGCATTCTGGCTATGGTCAGTTTGTATGAAGATGGTGTGTTCATACTTACTGACTTCGCACTGGAGGAAAATAAACTGTCGATCGTAAGAGGTGAGAAAAGAGGCTGCTTTCTGTTGCCCTGGTGTTCTCAGAGCTAAAGGGTAACAGAAGCAGATTTGTTTGTGATGTTCTGTATTTGTGTCCCTCACCATATAAGTGAAATACCCTTGAGTATGACGTTAAACACCAATCAAACAAACAAACAATGATTAGGAATACAAATTTAGAGTAATGAAAAGACATAGAATACCTGTGAGGTACATGAGAACAAAGTTTAATATTGAATAAGATTTATTGACTTCAATAATACTAGTTTCTTGACAGTAAAATGTAAGGATCCCTCTTTGATTCGTAAAATACACTATCTAAGAAGAGGCCCATGGACTCCCAAGTCCCACCAGAAAACATTAATCCCAGATAAAACCATGTGATAGTGTTTGTTTTAAAACAACTTGCAGTAATTGTAAAGTTAAAAATAGTATTTTCACTCACCATACTTCTTTATAAAAACTATTTTAATTCCATTTATCTCTTGGACCTCATCATCTCCTGAATAGTTGGTTCAGTTCATCAATGTCTATGGATTGCAGCTTGTGTTTTTCAATGCCAACATGAGTGCTTTCCCTTTCCACGTGGCCTGGCATGCAGTTATTTGAGTGAAAGAACCTAAAGTAGGATATAAAATGTACATGTTCAAGTTTACCTAAGAGATTTGATACCAAATACAGGCAGACAGGGCTCTAAAGGCTCCTGGAATACTATACATTATATACCAGGAGCTTCAATATCTTTCCATGATTTTTCTCAGAAAAATGTGCATCATTTTTTTCTTACTACTGAAGGGAACTTCTTTTAATCAGGTCTTGTTCATTTGTCATAGTGCCTGTGTAGGCAATGCACTTCAATATGTGTTGATAAAATGAAAACAGAAAACTTTGGGTTAGTGTTGGTGCTTTAATGGGGCATTCTGGCATTCTATATAGAGGATAGGTTTTCCTCAATACTATTTTGCATTATATACAAAGTTGTAATTCTGACTTGAGAGAGATATTTTGTCCACACTACTGAATGGCTCAGTGACTTGGTAACTTCACTTCTCTGAAGACTGAGGCATTGTGGTCAATTTTTTAAGATAGGATTGCTAGGGAACACCAGCTTAATAAAGCTTCATAAAAGTTTAAGCCGTGGATGTGGCTTATGGTAGCAAGTGTGCTTATTTATCTTACTTAAATGCAGGATCGAGTCAGTCTTTCTACCCTTGGGTATATGAGTGAGTCACAAGTTGTGGCTCTGGCAATAGCGGTGGTGGTTTTTACGAGGTTTCCTCTTTGTTTATCTCCGTAATTAGGCAAGGAAAAGAGTAGTGGACAATCCGCCATATAAGTGAAATACCCTTGAGTAAGATGTTAAACCTCAATCAGACAAACAAAACAATCATAAAAGTTGAATTGCACTGAGACTGAGGTAAAACACCAATCAGAAATTGACATACCTATGTTAGAGTATCCTTGGTGCATGACCCTTCAATAAATGGTTTGATGACTGCGGAGACTGAGCTCCTTCTTAAATGATTTTGAGTGGGTTTTTTTCTCTCTAAAATGCAAAGTCACGTAAATTATATGCCTACAGCATTAAATAATGTTTAAATAAATATAAGCCCATAGAGCCAATTGTTTAACCCTAAGATCAGGACAATCTATGTATTCTGACTGACAATGAACAATTGTAAACTTATATATTTTAACAGAGGAAGGTGTCATAGTTTCTGTCTTAATACATATGATAAACAAAGCCAAGACACGCATTTAGTTTCTGACTTTTTACACACATGATGAACAAAGTCAAGACAAGTATTTGGTGTCTTCAATATTCACAGCCCTCAGGCCAATGGCAGTTTGTTGAAGATTAGTAATGCTGTCTTTACTTAACACTGGAGGAAAATTAACTTTTCAACATTATGGAAACCTTTAGATCTTAGTTTTACTAATGTCAATTATTGTTGAAATACATCACTGTCATAAAAGTGAAATACCCATAAGCACTGCATAAAACAGCAATCAATCTATACATGCACGTGCCTGTCGACCATCATGTATATGAGCGAGTCACATGTTGAGGCTCCAGTAATTGTGGGGATGGTGTTTATAATATGTCTTCTCGGTTTTCCACTGTAATGAGGCAAGGTGCAGTGTGAAGTGGTCAATATAAGTGAAATACCCCTCAGGATGACGTTAAACCCCAATCAAACAAACATACTTGCAAATGAATGACAAAATAAATACATTTCTTGGTTTCAGTAATAAAACTCTGTACTGTCTTTTTTAAGGGTGCCACGGTCAGATGTCTAACTAGGAAAATATATATTATAAAGTCATCTTATTTTTTTATTTCAGATTTAAAGACCGTGTAAAAATAGTGCATTTTATTGGAGCTGTGAAACCCTGGAACCACACATATAACACTGTAACACAGACAGTCACCCCTCTCCCGGGCACTGGACATAGTCAGGAGTTTCTCCAGGTCTGGTGGCGGATCTTCATGGAGGATGTGCAGGGCTTCCTCGGCCCACAACTGGTATGTCATTAACACCACTTTACCCATGAGGATTTTAGAAACGTTCCTAGCTGTTTATTGTAAAAGTTCTTTATTCTTTATTCTTCAATTTTGAGTTTAACTTCTGTTGTTTGCCAAGGGACACTGACATTTTACCATATTGATTTGAATGAAAAACACAAGCCCTGAGCAAATGATAGTCTGACATTTGAAAATTTTCAATAGTAGTTATTGAGTTCATGTATTCAGTGGCCAATGTTATCAAGATAACAGCAGTCTTAGATTTCTGACTTAAAAAGCTGAGAAACAAAATTGAAGAATAAAAGAGTTTACTACCAAGCTTAATAAGCTATTTAAAAGTATGCTATTCCTTTATACTTGTACGTTGATTACTATAGGAATTTCTGTTCATTGATTTACAGCTAACTTACACTGTGTAACATGTGTGGCATGTCTAGGGTAAATTCTGTTAGAGGAATTTCCGTTGATTGATTGAAAATGACATATATCTTGTTCTGTAACATGTCTGCTGAGTGTATCGTTTTTATGTTGTATTGCTTTGTTCGCATGTCCTGTACTATGTGAAAGTACAGATTGGGATAAGGGGCGTGGCACCTTATTTGTTTATCACTTGTTATGTCCAGAATATGTAATGTGATCACAGCAGCGTAGATGGCGCAATTTTTAACTACCTTATAATTTCTAGCAGTTGGGACAGAGAAATAGGCCTTACCACAGGGGGTCTTACATGTTATTTCTGTGGACTGTCCCAAAATTAGAGCATCCCAACTCAAAGAAGTTATAGGGTATAATTAAATGTTTACTAATCAGGATTCCAGAAATTCTTCACTGCTTAATCCTTAGATGTTTTACCTCAAGGCGTATTGAATTAGGCTTAATATCTTTCTGTAAACTTATAATTTTTTACCCATAGAGAATAAAAATGTACTATTTCTTGTTTTGAGTGAACCAGAATAATGGTGAAGCTGTCTTATTGAAATAGGCAGTTGATAGAGATCAAAGCATGTCAAATAGATATGCCATTTATGTTAACTACTTGAAGTCAAATAAAACGATTCCTAGTCGATGTCTTACCAACAAATCCTATTGTGTATAAGCTACTGAAAGTTGACCAGCTGTTACGGTCAATCATGTCTGAAATAAGCTCCCAGCTGGTTCAGTTCCTGTTCTGCTCAAGTAAATTTATTGATTAATATACCCTGGTTTCAGACGGAGGGCTGGGAGGGAGCTTCCTGTTGCCTTGGTGCTCTCTGTAGTGCCATGTATTTGCCCTATCATGTTGTGTGATGCCAGTGGTGGTGAGGGGGGTTCCCTTTGTATTTTGGGCTGGAACCCTGTCATGTTAGTGACAGAACCTAATGTAAAGCCCAAACAAACCCTGTTTTCAGGACAGATCTGTTAAATCTGTATATATTTATTCCCCTGCTTTTATTCCTTCCTCAAACCCCATTTAGCTGCTTCTACTGTGGCTTGATAGTCAGGTTTGTATCTTGTAGTGTGGCTTTGTTCGTTTAACTGCAAACACTGCAACCATGTCAAAGCAGAGTGGCTCAGACAAAATTTTGGTCACATGGACTGGTTTTGTGACCAACATCCTTGTTCTATGAGTGCAACCCTCTTTAAAGTTAGGGCTTTCTAAGCCAAGTTACTTGAAAAATGATCAAAAGATGTGCTCATTGTTTTGACAAGACTTCCACTGTCTGCTGTATTTTTATTTTTAAATCATGTTTATTTGTTTCCTGAATGTCTTTCATCTTGTGACACTCTTAATTGTTTGTTATGTTTTTTGTTGTTTTTCTGTTTCTTTGTTTTTCTTTGTGTCTATGTGTACATACCTCTTTTATACTGTTACATCCTGTCTCCAATGAAATCTGAATGATGTGAGAATTATTAAATAAATGAAAATTTGGTCAGGGTGTTCTGACTCTTCAGCCAGATACGCTATCCCATCTTTCTCAAATGATCAGGCCCCAGCATAGCTGAATACCGCTGAATTAGGCATAAAACACTCAACAATCAATCAATCAATCAATCATACCCCTTTCGTTGGTATACAACCTAACACCATACATGTAGGCATGCTTGCCGACTTCTGTTTACCTGACGACTTCCTAAGATCTAAAACTCAACCAGTCCAAGGCTGATGTTTATCCCACATTAAATTGGCTTTTCTGGTTCTTAAATGACTGATATATGTACTCAACTGTACGTTTTCCATTTTCAACATAACTCAAAGGTAGTCAGTTTACATCAAGAGATGTCGTCATATAAGTGAAATACCCTTGAGTACGACGTTAAACACCAATCAAACAAACTAAAGAGATGAGGGGCTTGAGGCGTTTACTTATCCTACTTCAATGTACCCTTGACGGGATCGAGTCCGTCTGTCGACCATCAGGTATATGAGGGAGTCACATGATGTCACTCCGGCTATTGCTAGTGTGTTTTTTTACAAGGTTTCCAATCATTTTTCCACTGTAATTAGGCTAGTGTGAATTGAACAATATGTCATTTAAGTG